>VDFB02026320.1:161015853-161138662 GCA_007258455.2 Sequoia sempervirens | reverse complement strand
GATAGTGTTGATAATCAACCCTCCATGGCTCATAGTTTGCATGCTTCATTTCCTATGGATTCAACTTCTATAATCAATGTGCATGATGTTATTTACAAGCTACATGAACTAGAAAACTTAAAAGCCCATATCCTTAGTGAATTCTTTGATATTAGCTTGGTTCCTATCATACCAAATCTAAGGAAAGTGCTTAAAACTCAAAATGAAACACAAATAATCTATAGCCTTAGTTACTTCCTTTAGGAGTACTTGAACAAAAAAGACAATAACAACATACATGCCACAATCAATACTCCTACTGAAACAAAGAACAATGTTAACATGGACCATGATCATATGTAGTTGCCTCCACCAAATGAGGTGATAACATTTATCGAAGCTAAACCTTGTAAGGTCTTGACTAAACAACCTCTTGAAATTGCTTTCTCACAAAATGACATACTTAAATGTGCACGTGATGGTCCTCTTTACATAGCTGGCCAAATCAACAATAAGCCCACTAATGGGATATTGATTGAACCCATCTATGGAGATAATGTGATCATAAAAGAATTCTTATATGTGTATGACCTATATCAAGATACATATGACAATCCAAAAGCATGGATCAAGGCACATAATGCATTTACTTTCCCTGTGATAGGCTCGGTAGATCATCCATTAAAAGTGGGACTGAAAACATTAACAGTCTCATTCTCCATCATTCCACAATCAGACCAATTTCATGTGAAGCTAGGCTATCCAATATGGCTTTGCTCCATGAATTTCATCCCTTTGATTGTGCATAACTTTCTAAAGTTTTCATTTGGAAATAACATCTTCACTGTGCATCATAGAAAATTCCATCTAGGCTCGACAAAAGGGAATTTTTCATTAGATTACTTTTGGCCTAAGCCTATGGAACCTAACAAGCCTCATGAAGATTTATTTTTCTTGTCATATCAAGAATTCAAGGTAAGGAAAATAGCAGAACTTTCCCTTTGTAACATGCCTCAACATATGACCGAATCAACCATCTTTAATGATACAATGATTGAACCAAAAATAATCCCAAATATACAAGAACAACCTCCCACAATTTCCCACAAGAGACCACGAGATAACACAAACAATCTCGTTGTCCCTCTTAGAGTCAAATAGGTTTACAAAGTCAAAGAGAATATGGTTGAGAAACCTATTGTTGTTCCCTCTAGTCCTCCCAAGGAAGAGAAAGAACCTTTCATTGAAAAACCCACTCTTACACAAAAAAATTTGAAAATAAACTGAAATGAAATCAAAGTGATAGGGAGCATAGACGTAGACATCATGTTATTTCTTGTACATTGTAAACTCAAGAAAACAACAATAACTTATAAAATATAAATCCAAACCTACCTAAAGCAATGAATGATGATTCTCAACCCTTGCCGCAACATAAAAAAGAACATTGTATGGAAACTGTTGTTTGACCTCCTACTGTGATTGACTTAGACAATGACATTCACATTGCAAAGATTGATGACCAAGTGCATGATGAGTTGAATGCATTGATTTCTTCTTCTATGATCTTAGATGACAAATCTCCTAATAAGAGTGTTGAACTCGGTGCATGTCCTAGTTTAGCACTTATCATTGTCCCTCTAGCTACTTGCCCACCTTCAGTTTATACTAACTGAGATTGGGAGCTGGATGGCCTGCTTTAGACTGACTCATATGTTCCTTGCTAGTATTTTTCCTTTTCATTTTTCTTTTTCTTTGATTGCATGTGTGTAATGTGATCCCCCATGAAGTTTTGTTTGATGTTCCTCTCTATTTTGTGCACTCTTCTATATGTATCTTCATTCTTCTCTATTTCATAATCATTTTTCATTTGTCTTGTGTTTTCCTTTTGGGGATGATGCAAGGCATCGAGAAATTTATGTCTCTTCCATGTTGACCCAAAAGCTTTCCTTTATATTTTTCATTTGTCTTGTGTTTTCCTTTTTGGGATGATGTAAGGCATCAAAACATTCATGTTTCTTCCACATTGAACCGAAAGGATTTTTCTTTGTTATTCGCTCTCTTTGTGTCATTCTTCCAATTCTATGAGTATTTGGGTAATGATGACAATTCCATGCTCTATGACAACTTTGTAGCATAGACATATTGAGCCCAAATCCATAGATCCCTTATGTTTTTTTGTGGGAAACCCTTCCTTCCTATTTCATGGCGTAGCTTGCTTCATAAACATATGAATTAGCATAGGGTTTTCTGAGGAAAGCTCTCATGTCTTAGGCTAAATCTTTGGATACTTTAAATCAACTTCTCATAGTAATCGTGTAGCAACCGCTTTAAAGTGAGGGAATACAATGATGACATATTTTGGAAAATTTCATTGCATGATTTTTCTTTTTTCCTATGATTTTTCCTCTTCTTGGTGGTGTCATTGGGTTTGATTCCATCCAAGAGTGTACGATCTACTATCATGGAATGATATGAATGAGGCATCCCATGGGCGATCTGACACCTTAATTTTTCCTCTCTTGGAGACATTAGGCACAATTCTCCCTAAGAGGAAGACCATTACATGAACAAAGAAAAATCCCATTTAGCAAAACTTTTAGATGACATTCAAAAAAAATTTACAAATCATTTTCATTGTGCTACCTTATCGAAGTTGTCAGGATGATGACTTTGGTATTGTATGAGAGGCTAAATTAGTTCTCTAATTTTCCACCTCATTGTGATAACTCACCTAGTGCATAGATTGAGGTTCCACTACCCTAGAGTGAGTATACATATTTGGGAAAAAAATCACCAACGGATGACCTAAGGTTCTATTGCCCCAGAGTGAGCAGTATGTGTTAATGGACAAATAGCCATCACCTAACATTGTGTTGAATTGGTTGTGCTTGATGCTTTTTTTTTGTTTATTTTTCTTTGTCTTTCATAGGGTACGATCATGTATCTTTGTTATTGCTTCATACTTATGTGTCTTGGATGTCTACTTTAGGATGAGTTTGACATGGGGTCATCCTCTCACTAAAGTGGGGGAAAAATGTAGTGATAGAAAAAGTAGCCTTTTTCCTTTCTTGCTTGGATAACTGACATTAAAATTGAACAAACGGTGTCTTGGACTACTGTTGTACTGTCTTGTAGACATTCACAATATTTTAAGACCTTTATTTAGCTAAATTAGGATTTAATTTGTCCTTTGCAAAGGTGTTGTGAAGTATAGTAACACACTTTCACACTTTTCTAGGACTTATTTTCTTAATTAAGCCTTATGGGCCCCATTCTAAATAAAATATGCATAAGTTGTACCTTATTTAAATGTTGTGAAGTTTTTTAAAGAACTTTCACATTTATCTAGGTGGTCTTAATTCATTAAGGCTAAGTGGAGTTATCAACCTTTAGGCCTTAATTTTGACACCTCTTGAGGATCCCTCTCAACAATCTTAAATCATATATCAAATTATTTCATTAGGAAAAATTTGGTCCTACTAAGTTGATCTGAGATCTATTCGCCCTTGATGGTGAATGGGTCCTCTTAATATGACCCCCCTTTTTCTGGTGATTTGGAATTGGTTTTTGGTCCCCTTTCAACTCCCCAAAGCTTGGTCCTAGAAACTTAGCCAGGACCCATTCACCTTTGGTGGTGAATGTGTCCTCCCTAAATAGACCTTAATTTTTGAATTTCATTCTAGTGGGAATTAAATTATCTTTCTATCCAGATCTAGTGTTGGCCTTAGTCCTTTGAATTTTGAGGTTAATCTCCTAATTTAGTATAAATAAGGTGTTAATTCACTTTTTTTTCACCTAGTAAGTTTACAAGAGCATCCTTATAGCAAATTGGAGTCTACTAGAGCACTTCAAGAGAATTTTCAAGGCATTTCAAGGCAGATTTCAAGTCATTATTGCAGCAATTCAAAGATCATATCATCATGGCAAGGTTCTAATTGCATCGTTTCATGTTCAAGCTTCTTTATCTTATTTAATCACTTGGTTTAATTACCTATAAGCTATTTGAATGAGAGGTATGTGCAGGATCATGATGGGCCAAAAAGTGGCGATATGATGGGTATGTGTAGACTATGTGGCTAATGACTTTTTTTTACCCAAAATTGATGAAACAAAAAGGGTTTTTAAAGGAGATTCTCAGCTTTCCACCAATATAAATTAGGATTTACTTTGAATTTAATAGATAATTATTATTCATTTTCTATTTGAATTATAACTAAAGTCATGATTGATAAGCTGATTGAAAAGCATCTATAGCTTTCAAACCGTATCACATTTTTTGAATCTGAAACATGTGTCACATTAAAAAAAAATTAATTTCATAAATTTTCACCAAGTTAAGGTGGTTAGACATACAATTTTTCATATTTTTTAAAATTTGTAATAAAAAATTCATAATTAATTATTTACTTGGAAAAAAATTACAAAAAATATGCATCACATTGGGACATGAGTCCTCTAGTTATATCTAAAATATTGTAAAAAAAATTATCATTTTATTGTGGTTAGGGTGGTCCAGACACCTACTTATTTTTTCCCAAAATTTAAGTACTACTACATTAAAATTTAAAATTTTCACCAAATAGATTTTATTTTTTCAAATAAACCTAGTATTTTATAAACTACATTTAATTTGCTACAGATTCTATTCTTACATATTTTTGAAATAATATAGATAACTTATTCAATTTTTTACGTCAAGTTGCCTAACTCTAATTTTTATAAATTTTTCACCACTTAAGGGCCTATTTTTTCCATGATGATCCTACACATACCCTAAGGCAAACCCCCATTCACTAAAAAATCAACAAGTTTGTTGTCCTAGAGTGTGTAATTGCAGATTTACAAGTTGAAGAGCAAGATTATCAAATTTGTAAAGTTGTCATTCAAGGTGCAAGATCATAGAAAGAACCCTGTAGAATTGAATATTGACTTCTAGAACTTGATAACATGGATTTTAAGAGTGAAAACATCAAAGTATAGGATCTTGAAGTTAGTTTGTTGATTTACCCTAAAAGGACCCATTCAAAGGCCTCTGAAGGAGAATGAGTCCTCCATAGCTCAAAAACAACAACTTTCTAGACAAGTACACAACTTTTTACACTCTAAAAGCATTCATCATAGTTGCTATAATAGTTAGACTCATTTCCTAGATGTTACTTGCATCTTATTTTGCATAATTGAAGTGATTTGGGAATGGAAAACGCAAGTGATCTATCTCAGTTTTTGGGATAGATCCTACTTTCCACCAAATCAATTGTATTACAGCTATGGATAGTGATGTATTCTAAGATTCTGATAGTGTTCATGTTACCTTTGGATCTCTAAGTGGTGATACTTCTGTGAGAAGCTTGATTTTCATGTATATTGTAATCTTTGTGATTTCAAAATAATATATTAGGTAGATAGTGATCATATTGCCTTTAGATCTCTGAGTGGTGATACTCTTGTGAGAAGCCTACTCTGCAAATATATTGTAATCTTTATGATTTTTTAATAAAATAATGGGTAGCTTTTGGAATGTGTGGTTTATCTCCCAAAAGGGTTTTCCATACGTAAATCATTTTTTTGTGGTATGCACATGATATTTTTTTTATTTTTGTTTAATTTTTGCATTATTCTCCTCTCAAGATTAGTGTAGGAAGTTGTTCTGCTACCTTAGCTTCCTTAAAAATAAATTCTTAAGTAATTTTATCATTATTTACTTGGATGATATTCTAATTTTTAGGAAGACTAGAGAAGAACATTTGTGGTACATCAACAAGTATTACAAAGGTTGAGAGAAGATCAGTTGTTGATTAATGTCAAGAAGTGTAGCCTTATGAAGACAAAGTTTGTAAATCTAGGTTTTGTTATTTCTATTGAAGGATTGAAGATGGATCCTGAGAAGGTTAGAGAAATTGTTTATTGGCCTACACTAGTAAATATTAGAGAGGTGAGATCATTCCATGGATTAGCTAGTTTCTACTATAATTTTATCAAGAGCTTTATTATTATTTGTACATCCATGATAGAGACAATGATATGAGATAAGAAGGACTTTAAGTGGACATCTAGATCACAAAGAAGTTTTGAATTCCTAATGAAAAAGGTGGCAGAACAACCAGTATTAGCATTACCAGATTTTGATAAAGTATTTCAAGTTGATTGTGATGAAAGTGGAAATGCAATAGCAATATTATTGAGTTGGGAAGGAAGACCTATATCTTATTTCAGTCAGAAGTTGAATGATGCCAAAAGGAGATATTCAGTTTATGATAAGGAATTTTATGCCATAGTTCAAGACTTAAAGAAGTTGACACATTACTTGTTTCATATGGAGTTTGTGTTGTATATAGATCATCAAGGTTTTCAGTATTTGAACACTAAAGGAAAGTTTAATCAAAGACATATGAGGTGGGTTGATTTCTTGTAGAGTTATACATTTGTGTTGAAGCATAGGAGTGGAAAGTCAAACAAAGTTGTTGATGCATCAAGTAGGAGAAAAAATTTCTTGACAAAGATGAGAATAGAAGTATTGGGATTTGAAGAACTAAAGCATATGTATGAATATGATCTAGATTTTGATGAAGCTTGGAGAGCATGTAAAGAACCAATAGTGAAAAATTGGAGCCAATGGTTGGATTATTTCATTCAAGAAGGCATGTTGTTCAAAGGAAATCAGTTGAATATTTTGAGGAGTTCAATGACAAAGCATTCAATCAAGGAGAAACATAGTGGAGGTTTAGCAAGACATTTTGGAGTGGATAAGACAGTAGCTTCAATGAGTGAACATTATTTTTGGCTACAAATATATAAGGATAGTAGGAAGTATATTTAGAGTTGCAAAATTTGTCAAGTTACAAAAGGGAGTTGTCAAAATACTAGATTATACAAGCCTTTGACCATATTGGAGAGACCTTGGGAAGATATAAGCATGGACTTCATATTGGGATTACCAAGAACACATAGAGGATATGATTGTATAATGGTAACTAGTAGTGGACAATTTTTTTAAAATGGAACATTTCATTCCTTGCAAAAAGACTAATGATGTTGTGCATGTTGTTGACCTATTTTTTAGGGAGACATGAGATTGCATGGATTACCTATTAATATAATTTTAGATAGGGACACCAAGTTCATTGGATACTTTTGGAAGAATACTTTGAATATGAGTAAATTAAAGATATATAAAGAATGATATTTATAAAAACTAAGTTGAAAGGACATGCTGATATATGGTGGAAAGAAGTTCAATTAGATAGAAATAGAAAATCACAAAGTGGGACAAGATGGTGACAACGCTGAAGAATCAATTCATACCTACTAATTATGAGCTTGAATTGTTGAAAAGATTGCAAAACATGAGACAAAAGGAGAAATTTGTGGATTATATTGAAGAGTTCTACAAAATGATCATAAGGACTAGACATAGTAAATCAAGCAAAGAAAAGGTTGCATACTACATCAATGGATTGAGAACAAACATCCAAGAAGAATTGAGTCTGGTGAAGATGACAACAATTGAAGAATCATAGCAATTTACACTGAAGGTAGAAGAAAAGATGAACAAGAGGTTTGTTCACAAAGGTAGAGAAGTGTAAGAGGTAGATTCTAGAGGAGTGGATCACAATCTAGAAAGAGAAGACCTTATGCAAAGAAGAACAAGGATGGAAAACCCTACCGTAGTGAAGAAAAGGATTGTAATGCTTACCATAGAGGAAGAGAAGATAAAAAATTCTCCTATAGTGAAAAAGGAGGTCATAATTCCTACCAAAATGTCATGGATATAGGAGAGAAGAAGGAATATTTGAGAAGAAACCATTTAGAGGAACTTGTTTCAAGTGTGAAGGTGGGCATAGAGCATTTGAATGCCATCAAGGTAGTATCGGTAAGAGGACTGAGAATTTACTAGAAGAACAAATTATATGGATGAAGAACTTGTTATATCCCCTAATTCAATTGGGAAGATAGAGAAAGGTGAACCATTAGTGATGAGGAGAGCTTTGATGCATGATGAGGTGATTAAGGAACCACAACAAAGAAAGAGTTTGTTCGTAACAAGATGTAAATCTAGAGGAAGGGTATGTAAAATTATCATTGATAGCGGTAGTACTGATAATCTAGTTTCAAAAGATATGGTAACCAAGATGAATTTAAAGAGATTGAAACATCCAAACCCCTATAATATAGTATGGATTCAGGATTAGCATAAGATATTGGTGAATGAACAATATTTGATGAAATTTCATATAGGATCATATAATGATGAAGTATTGTGTGATATTATGCCTATTGATGCATGGAATTTAATATGAGGAAGACCATGGAATATGATAGGAAATAAATTCATGATGGAATAAATAATACTTATATTGTGACTACAAATGGTAAAAGAACTATATTAATACCTTTGGAAGAAGAGAAAAAATTTAGAGCTTGTGGCACAACCAGACTATATTTGGTTGATGGAAGGAATTTTTTGGATGGATTGAGACATGGGGACATGTTTTTTGCATTGATTCCAAATATGGGTGATAGATCCAAGGTAGAGAAGGAAGTAGATTCATCATAAAAAAAACTAGAAAAAATGTTGACATACTATGAAGACATCATATCAGACAATGTATTAGAGTGACTTCCCCTAGTCCAAAGCATCAGTCACACATAGATCTAATACTAGGAGCAAGTTTTCCAAAAAAAGCAACACATAGGATGGCACCTATAGAGAATGTAGAATTGAACCAGTAGATACAAGAGTTGTTGAAGAAAGGATTGATCAGAGAAAGCTTAAGGCCATTGTACTTTCACCAAAGAAAAATGGGGAATGGGGAATGTGTATAGACTCAAGAGAAATTACTATGCTCATAGTCAAGTATAGATTTCCATTGCCAAAGATGGATGGCATTATAGACTGTTTAAGTCTAGAGTTAAATATTTCACAAAGATTTGCCTAAAGATTGGATACCATCATATTAGAATTAGAGAAGAATATTAATGAAATACTGCATTGAAGACTAATGAAGGATTTTATGAGTGGTTAGTGATGCCTTTTGGATTGACCAATGCACCTAACATTTTCATGAGGTTGATGAATGAGGTATTGAATCAATTACTGGGTAAGTTTTTCATTGTCTATTTGGATGATATTTTAATTTTTAGTAAGACTAGAGAAGAAAAATTGTGGCACATCAGAAAAGTATTACAAAAACTGAGAGAAGAGAAGTTGTTGATTAATGTCAAGTGTGACTTTATGAAGATAGAGTTGGTGTACTTGGGTTTTGTCATTTTTTTTGAAGGATTGAAGATGGACCTTGAGAAGGTTAGAGCAATTGTTGAGTGGCTTGAATCGGTGAACATTGGAGATGTAAGATCATTTCATGGATTGGATAGTTTCTACTAGAAATTCATTAAGAGATTTAGTAGCATTTGTACACAGGTATGAATGAAAAAATGAGAGGATATAGGAGAGACTTTAAGTGGACATCTAGAGCACAAAGGAGTTTTGAATTGTTGAACAAAAGGGTGACAAAGTAGCTAGTGTTAGAATTATAAAATTTTGACATAGTATTTCAAGTTGATTGTGATGTAAGTGGAAATACAATAGGAGTAGTGTTAAGTCAAGAAAGGAGACCAATAGCCTATTTCAGTGAGAAGTTGAATGATGCCAGAAGAAGATATTCAATTTATGATCAAGAATTTTATGCCATAATTCAATCTTTGAAGAAGTGGAGACACTATTTGTTTCCTAAGGAGTTTGTGATACACATTTTGACCATCAAGCTTTGTAGTATTTGAACAACTAAGGAAGGTTGAATTAGAGACATATGAGATGGGTTAAGTTCTTGCAAATTTATACATTTTTGTTGAAGCATAGAAGTGGCAAGTCAAATAAAGTTCCAAATGCATTAAGAAGGAGAAATGAGGATATAAGTATTGGGTTTTGAAGAATTGAAACATTTTTATGAGGATGATCTAGATTTTGTTGAAGCATGGAAGGGATGTAAGGACCCAATAGTGATAGACTAGACACAATGGTTGGATTATTTCATTTAAGAAGATATGTTGTTCAAGGGAAATTAGTTGTGTGTTTTGAGGAGTTCAACGAGGGAGAATCTAATTAAGGAGAAGCATAGTGGAGGACTAGTAGGACATCTTGGAGTGGAGAAGATAGTAGCTTTGGTTAGTGAACACTATTTTTGGCTGCAAATATGTAAGGATGTCAAGAAGCATGTTCAAAATTGTAGAATTTTTCCAGCAGCAAAAGGGAGAAGTTAGAATATTGGATTGTATAAACCTTTGATAGTACTAGAGAGACCTTGGGAAGATATAAGCTTGGATTTAATATTGGGAGTTCCAAGAACACAGAGAGGATATGATTCTATAATGATAATAGTGGATATATTTTCTAAGATGGCATATTTCATTCCTTGCAAGAAGACTAATGATGTTGTGCATGTTGTTGACCTATTTTTCAATAAGATTGTGAGATTTAACATGGATTACCTATGAGTATATTTTTAGATAGGGACACAAAGTTCATTGGATACTTTTGAAGGTCATTGTGGAAGAAGGTGAAGATAGACCTAAAGTTCAATTCAACATATCACCCACAAACATATGGAAAAATTGAGGTAGTAAATAGGAATTTGGTTAACCTATTGAGATGTTTGGTTGGAGATAAGGAAAAAAATTGGGATATAGATCTATTGTAAGAAGAATTTACATACAATAACTTAGTAAACTAGAGTACATGGAAGACACCATTTGAGATTGTGACAGGAATACATCCCAGAGGGGTTGCAGAGCTCAAAGACATTAGTATGGAGAATAAGAGGAGTGCAGAAGAAAAAGAGTTTGTAGGATTCATGGAAACATTACACAATCAAGTCCAAGAAAACTTGGAAGAAATGAATAGTAGGTATAAGGAGAAGGAAAATGAGAAGAGGAGACATAAGGAGTTTGTTGTTGGAGATGAAGTTATGGTATATCTCAGGAAGGAAACACTTCAAGTAAAAACTTACAATAAGCTGCAAATGAGGAAGTTTGGACCATGTAAGATTCTCAGGAAGTTTGATTTTGGAAATCCATATGAGGTGGATTTATTGGAGACACTTGGTACATCACCTATTTTCAATATTTTAGATATCTATGAGTATCATGAAGGACAATCAAGTGGTAGTAACAAAGAATTAGATTTGAAGGAGCATTTACCACATGAACCATCAATGGAGCACTAAGAACAAGAAGTACAAAGAATATCTGGTGGAGTGGAAATCCTGACTAATGGAGGATTCATCATGGATTTCTCTGGCTATGGAGGACCTCTTTGGTTTTCCTAAATCCCCTAGAAAGTGAGGGACTCAGCTTTTTCCCAACCTCAGGTGGGTATGTGCATGATCATCATGGAAAAAATAGGCCCTTAAGTGGCAAAAAATTCAAAAAAATCAGAGTTAGGCAACTTGAAATAAAAAATTGAATAAGTTATCTATATTATTTCAAAAATATGTAAGAACAGAATTTGTAGAAAATTGAATGTAATTTCTAAACTACTAGGCTTATTTAAAAATAAAAATCTATTTGGTGAAAATTTGAAATTTCAATGCAATAGTACTTAAATTTCGTGGGAAAAATAAGAAGTAGGTGTCTGTCTGACCACCCTAACCACAATAAAATGATAATATTTTCTTATAATATTTTAGATATAAGTAGAGGACTTATGTCCCAATGTGATGCATATTTTTTGTTTTTTTTCCAACTAAATAATTAATTATGAATTTTTTATTACAAATTTTAAAAAATATAAAAACTCGTATGTCTGACCACCTTAACTTGGTCAAAACCTCATAAAATTCAAGTTTCTTTTTTTTGATCCTATAGTATGTGAAGCATAGAATGTGAGGCATGTTTCAGATTCAAAAATTGTGATACCATTCGAAAGCTATAGATTTTTTTCAATCAGCCTATCAATTAGGACTTTAGTCATAATTCAAATAGAAAATGAATAATAATAATTTTTTAAATTCAAAGTAAACCATAATTTATATTGGTGGAAAGCTGAGAATCTCCTTTAAAAACCCTTTTTGTTTCATAATTTTTGTGTAAAAAGAAAATCATCAGCCACATGGGTCATCATATCAGTTACATATTGCCACTTATTGGCCCATCATTATCCTACACATACCCAAGTGTCTAATGTAGGAGCAACCCTAGTTGTCAAGAAATCTTCTATCAACCAAAATATTTCTTTTCTTTCATTTTAGTATATATGCTCAGTCTCAGTAGGTCATTTCACATTTTACCACATTGTCATTTCTTAGCTCACAAAGCAAGATACAGTATCCACATGAGGTCATCTACCACATATCTAGATTTTAGATCATTTACATTTGTCTAATAAAAGTTATTGCTCTTAGAATTTCACTGTCCTTCTCAATTAGAGCATTCAGGGCTGACTTAATTTAGATTCATTGTACATGAACCTATTCTAGAGTGTGCAAAGCTTAATGGAACATCATACATGGATTTTTGGTCCTAGGGGAACATTCTTGGAGATTTGCAATATGTTTCATTTTGTGAAAGATTATCTTTAATGTTTTAAGGTCAACCAACATGCTTGATAATTCGTTGAGGTTTGTAAGCCCTTGAGGCTAATGTAGACCATAGTTGGAGTTGGAGATTCATATTTACGATCATTGTAATTCATTATAAAGCAAGTAAGGAGTAGTTAGATAGATAGATCACAAGTAATTAGGATCAGTTGTCTGAATAATGCCTTTGAGCTAGTTGTAATGTTGTAACGCCCATGCGACAGGTGTATGAGCTCTAGCTATTCAACATATGAGGCATGTGATGCATGTAATATTTCTAATTTTTAAATATATGATCCAAATTTAATCATTTTTTCTTGTGTTGTTTCCGTCATGTTGAACTCTAAGTTGCATAGTTGGACAGTCCCTTTCTGGACCCTCCATTTGTGACTACACCAACTAACAATACCTATAGAATGAGATATAAATGAAGGAGAAAAAATAAACATCCATAAATATAGTAATATACATATATGCACCACATGTGTATTATATACTTGAGAGAGAATGGGAAGAGAGAGGAAGCAAGATAGAGAAAGATATATAGATAAAACAAATATAAGAGAATGAAATATGAAATATAATGAGATATTCTAGTAGACCTAAGAGAATTATTTGACCATTGTATGAAGGACATCAGTAAGTTAATATACTAATGTGTATATATAACAAAGTTTGAATGCATGTATGTGTATAAGTGAATTTAATTATTTCTATATTTAGTTGCATTGAATTGTAATTAACAACTTGAGTTTGAATCCTCCTCTTACCTTTTTACACCATATTAGAAACTGTACAAACATTATGATCATACACTTAGATCTTTAGTTTGCACTCCATCTTCCACTAGTAGAGATGATGATTATTATTATTATGATCAATACTTGATTATGTTAGATGGTATTAATTTTTCTTTGAGATATTTTAAGTATAAAAATGGAACATTGAAGGTGAATCCAAATGTAGGTAATGTTGGTAACAACAATGTCACACAATGAATCTCAAACCCTAAAAGGAAATATATAGATCTCTAAAGCACCAAAAAATGGGAGCATATCCTTAGCAAGATTTTAAAAATAAAGCATTAGAGTATCCAAATATGAAAACTCTTACGGTAAAGGGGAAAAACATTATAAGGAAAAATAGTAGGGGTCTAGGAATGTTAGATTTTCCAAAAAATGTGAGAAAAAATCCCATTACATTTAAACCTAGGCTAACTAGAAAGATGCAAAAAATAAATGCACATTAACCTTGCTTAAAATTATGTTTGTGAAATTAAATGCAAGAGATAGATGGGATTTTATCTGAATCAATAATGGAATATATCTATTGAAAATGTGTAAAATTGATTCACAATAGTATAAAAAATGATGCACTTGATGAGGTCACCATCTTCAACTCCACATTGATCTAAATTTTTGTGGTTGAATCCTAAGTGGCTCATGCTCAACCTCAAGTGATGTAAGTTGACCTCTAATGCACAAAACTTTATAGAGAATCAATTAGAAATGTGTCTTGACAACATAGTGAAAGTGTAGAAATAGGTGTAAATAATGATAAGGTTAAATCAAATGTGTGAAAATAAGTGTTAGTGGGAATAAATAGAAATGGATAAGGATTAGGAAATGAGTAAATTTTAAAACAAGAGTATATGCCACTTATTGATATATAATTATATTGAATTGTTTTGATTAATTCCAAGTTAGGGGTTTTTTAAAGGGCCCCAACCCTTTTACAAAAATACTACAAAACAAAAACCATCCAAACAACACATTTACAACAAAGTTACTGAAAAGGAACTACACAATAGGATAACTAGATATAGCAATATGTACACCCTTCACTTAGGAATGGGACATTAAAACATATTTTGGAAGACCTTTCTTCCTTCTTTGGACCATCATCAAAATCCATAGAATTAGGAGAAGGGGAAGGGAAAATATTTCAAAATTATGACATTGGATCAATGTGTGAGGAGGGGCTCGTGTCCATTGGAGAGACTAAATGTCAAGTGGATATCTCAACACTAACTAGAGGAGGCCCAATAACACCATAATCCAAAATAGGGGAAGATGTCAAAGCAAGAGCTTTACACAACATTAGTGGAGGAGGGACAACCTCCCCATCAACAATAGGGGGCTTAAGAGCCTTTGGATTTGAATCAAGCACATCGACTATAAGATGTTTATGAAGAGCATCCTTCCACCAAGAGGAATATCTTGAGATCTTAAGACTTGGGAAATTAGAAGCAAAATTATCCATGGAAAAGAATTTTCCTAGTATGAAAGGGAATTCCTTTATAATCCAAAAATAGCCTCAATTATGATCCAAAATATGCAAAACAACCTCTACAGGGAGAGGCTTAGACATAAACAATTCAACCAAAATGTAGGAAAACCAGTGGTTTTTGTGAAGTTTGTATTAGCATTGTCTACTTTGATGAAATTATCCTATGAATTGTCAATAGCCATAGAGATAGATTCAAAAAAAAAATAAAGGAGTAGATTAGGGAGGAAAGTCCAAATAAAAAACACATTAAAATTGGTAAGGGGATTAAAGAAAGGATCCCAAGGTTTCGACAAGAGGGTGTGATGGCCCCAAAATCATGAAAGACCATCAAGGATAGCTTCTTGATCCTTGGAAGAGTTAAAAAAAAAAATCAATAAAGAAACCCTTGGCACAAGGATAAATTTGAAATTTTTTTCTTGTAATAGGTCACCATTGCTCAAAAATCCAACAATCAAGATCATTAAGTCAAGGTCATAATCTCTCAAATATATAGATTATACCCTTTTGGGTATGTGCAGGATCATCATGGAAAAAACAGGCCCTTAAGTGGCGATAAAATTAAGAAAAATCAAAGTTAGGAAACTTGACATAAAAATTTGAATACGTTATCTATATTATTTCAAAAATATGTAAGAATAGAAACTATAGAAGATTGAATCTAGTTTCTAAAATACTAGGTTTTTTTTTTTTTTAAATCTATTTGGTGAAAATTTGAAATTTCAATGCAATAGGACTTAAATTTTAGGGAAAAAACAAGAAGTAGGTGTCGGTCTAACCACCCTAACCACAATAAAATGATAATATTTTTTTATAAGATTTTAGATATAAGTAGAGGACTCATGTCCCAATGTGATGCATATTTTTTGGTAATTTTTTTCCAAGTAATTAATTATGAATTTTTTATTACAAATTTTAAAAAATATAAAAAACTCATATGTCTGACCACCTTAACTTGGTCAAAACTTCATGAAATTCATTTTTTTTAATCCTATAGTGTGCAAAACATACAATGTGACACATGTTTTAGATTCAAACAATGTGATACCATTTGAAAGCTATAGATGATTTTTAATTGGCCTATCAATCATGACTTTAGTCGTAATTCAAATAGAAAATGAATAATAATTATTTATTAAATTCAAAGTGGAGTATAATTTATATTGGTGGAAAGCTGAGAATTTCCTTTAAAAACCCTTTCCATTTCATCAATTTTGGGTAAAAAAAAAGTCATCAACCACATACCCTACACATGTTAGAATCCAAGATCAGATATGGAAACCACAAAATACCTTCCACAAGAGAAAAATAGAAAAGCCCAGAGCAATTTGCGTGAAGATGCGCAAATGAATATTATTCAAGAATTGAGTAAATACAAGAGATGAATTGCTTTATAAAAGCAATGTATGCATAACCATAAAAGGAAACCCTATTGTGCACACTTAATAATTAATAAATAATTAATTATTAATGTGCCTAAGTTTAGCTTAAGTAAAATTAAAGTGATAAGTGACTAATTGATTAACTGATATGATTAGATTAATTAAGTGAAATAACTTATTACTCTAACACCCCCCCTTAAGTTGAACATAGGAAGTAGCTAAAACACTAAAGAAAAGATGCATGTAAGAAAAGATGGGTCCTCACAACAAGGCCTAATCAGGTACCCATGTACAAATGCAATGAATGAGAAAGAGGAGGAAACCCAATGGGACAAAACCCCCCGTTAATGAGATGACCTATTGCGAAGAAGCACTGGAAGAACACTGGTGGAGTAACATTGGAATCCTAAATCTGGCAAGCAAGGAAAGATACATTTGTTTACAAGAAACCATATGAGAGTCATTGAAGGACTCAGGCGAAGTCATAATAATGTAACAACAGACCCGATGCCAAGGAACACTGGAAATCTCACAAAATGGAACAACCTTGGAATCTATGAAGCAACAATATATGAATAAATGATGCCCCCCATAAGAGGGAATGATATAATGAAAGAATCTGGATGTTATGTGTATCTCGGTTCTAATTCCAAATTGTGACTAAAATTGATCCATAGGAGCAAGTACCATGAAGATTCTAGAACATTAACCATAAAATGAATGGCCCTCAAACTGAGATGTGACCCGATGTGAATCAAAATGTGTCAAGCTATGAGAAAGATGTGGCCAAAAGAAACTACATAATCTTGATACAACTCATACGATTTGTCATCAATATGAAGATGAGATAAAAGTGTATGCAATGCAACTACACTCTAATCAAATTATTATGCAAGAAACCCCCCTGATGGAACTTTATATAAGTTCATTTATTACAATAACCCATGATTGTAAAACAAGAGAATGCAAAAACATGCATAAATTAAAGAGAAAATGCAAACCTAGTGCATGAAAACAAAGAAAGAGTGCATGCATAAACCAATGTTCACAAATATCTCCCTAATTAAAAATGACCTTAGATTTGTGTAGAGGATTGAATCAACTTTCTGGTGCCACTTGAATCATGAAAAATGGACAACCGATGCAAAAGATATGTTGTTTCAAGTAAAAACTACTTCATCTGACTACAGAGGCCTATGAAATAAAATTGGAGAAAATTATAGAAAAACTACCTCTACCACTAGATTGACATTGGAATTGGCTTTCCAACGGTATCTCGTTTGCAAAAAATGGACACTGTACACAAAAGTTATGCCCGATTTTGTAAAAGTGCTCCAAAAAAGGCCAGTTAGGCCTATAGGCAACCCAGGGGGCTAAAAAAAAATTTCCCCTGGTCCTGTGCACGACTAGGGGCTGGTGGGAAGGGGCCTGGGGTGGAGCTCCCGATCACTCACATGACCATAGTGGGGGTTGGGCATTGGGCGCTTGGTCCCCAATATGACTGGTTGCATGTGCAAAGGAGCCCTCAGGGGCTGGAATGATGGCTGGCGGTCCTATGGGGTGGCACTTTTTGAATGGGAGGTGTATTTTTAAAATTCCTTTATTTATTTATTTTTAATTTTTCTGCCTTGGAGTGTGTGTTGGGGAGACTGTAGAACCTCCCTGGAAATTTTTTTTTGCCCCAAAATCAACTTTCTCCGAATATAGGAAAATTTTATATCAAAAAACTTGGAAACATCCACCTGAATGCAATGGTGACTTCTGCTTGTGCCCAAAGTTCCCAAAAAAAAAGCTACCCCTAGATCTTATAAAAAAATCATCGAGCTTGAATCCCTCACAGATTTCTTCAACAATGACAAAAATCAATGAAACAAAAGCCAATCCTAACTTTTTACAGTGCTCTAAATCCAATGGAGATGCCTGATCTAATCCAAACACTTCATAAATAAGCTCAAGGAATGAAACCCTCGAGGAATCCAAAATGTGCTTTGCAATGAAATTCTCCAAAAAAATGAGAAGGGGATGCAAATCAAGGCTCTGATACCATGTTAGAATCCAAGATCAGACATGCAAACTTGAAAATACCTTCAACAAGAGAAAAACAAAAAAAGCTAGAGCAATTTGCATGAAGATGTACAAATGAATATTATTCAGGAATTGAGTAAATACAAGAGATGAATTAATTTATAAAAGAAATGTATGCATAACCTTAAAAGGAAACCCTAGTGTGCACACTTAATAATTAATAAATAATTAATTATTAATGTGCCTAAGTTTAGCTTCAGTAAATCTAAAATGATAAGTGACTTAATAAATTAAACAATATGATTAGATGAATTAAGTGAAATAACTTATTACGCTAACAACACATACCCATTAGATCGCCACTTTTTGCCCCATCATGATCATGTGCATACCCTTTTAAGAGAAATGATCCTCATATTTTAAAACCTCCCCTCAAAATCACTATAGGGGAGACAAACCACATTAAATCACATGCCTCCCAAATAAAGGGAGAGCATAAGAAACACCAATAATAGGTTTGTATGGAGAAACCAACAATAGGAGAGATCTTCCACAAAAATGTTCACATAAATGCTCTTTAATTAGAAAGTTTTTAGTGGTAGTTCCATTAGAGAAAGCAACAAGAGCATGACCGCATCAATAGTAGGAACCCGAAAAAAATGATGCACCTTTAATATTTGAGGTCGAAGAACCTAATATTGAATGAATAATAGAGGAATCAACAACATATAACTTGACAACAATAACTAACCAACAATAGGGGAGATCCTCCACAAAACTATTCACATAAGTGCTCTTTACAAAGTTTGCAGTGGTAGTGCCATTAGAATAAGCAACAAGAGCATGCACCCCCAATAGTAGGAACCCCAAAAAAATTATGCACCTACAATATGTGAGGGCAAAGAACCTAATAGTGAATGCATAATAGAGGAATCAACAAAATATAACTCAACAACAATAAATAGCCAACAATAGGGGAGATCCTCCACATAAATGTTCACATAAGTGATCTTTACAAAGTTTACAATGGTAGTGCCATTAGAATGAGCAACAAGAGCATGCACCCCACCAATAGTAGGAAACCCCAAAAATGATCCACCTACAATATGTGAGGTTCATGAACCTAATAATGAATGCATAGTAGAGGAATCAACAACATATAACTCAACAACAAAAAATAGTTCAACAACAGACAAATGAACAACAAACAATACACCAACAATAGATAAATTAACCATATAAAACACACCCATAACAGATGAATTGACACCAACACTAGAACAATGGTTCCCTACAACAAATAGGTCATGTGCAGGAAGACAAATGGGATACATTTTCCAAATGACAAGATATTTTTATTGTGGTTGCATAATTATATTAAATTGTTTCATCAAATATGAGGCAACAATTAAATATAAATTAACAAAAATATTCTAATTTCATCATTACAATACTAACTTCAATTATTTTTATTTTTAATTTAATAAATGGAAATGGATATGGAAATGCAATGCTATTGTAATGAAGCGACTATCTCAGCACTACTCTTAACTGCAGAGAAACTATGTTCAACTGGTTTTTTAATTGGAAACATATCACTTGGGTAGAGGAGCCAGTAAGTAGTGTTGTCGATCATTTCAACATTTTAATTGTACCAAAATGAATCAATACCATTCCCATCACTTGGCATTTTTAGATGTGAGATCTACAACAATGTCAAATCGTTGTAAAAAAGATAAGTGAGTGGATTCATACCATAGCACTCTAAATTCCACTTCCTAAACGAATTAGCAAGCATATTTATTGCACAGACGAAAGAAACCTCTTTAGCATATTTGTTGTTTCCGCTCTTCAAGTTAGTGGAGACAAAGTGGCACTACATTATGGAGTGAAAAGATTATGAGGACATCTGGTATTGTTACTTAGATTTGTTAAAAGTCAAATCATTAGTGGCTATGTTTGAAGAGGAAAAAATTGATAAAACAACAAGTTACCCGACCAAAATTCACAACAGAAGAAACAAAATCAGCAAAGAGATTGAAAACAACAATAGGTAGTTTGGTGCAGCATTTTTGTTATGTTGGAAAAGGTGGTTTTACGGTTTTATCTCTTCGGTCCCATAGACTAGCTAGTATCATGGACGTAATTAAAATCATTCATTCATTCAACAACATGCAAGATATTTTTCCATTTTCTGTTTGCTTTATTTCCTTGGTACATTTGATTAGATCTCGTACACAATTATCTGTTTTATTTCCTAAATCCATTTGATTAAAATTCATACACAATGGCCATCTGCTATACTATATGATTCCTCAGCATCTGGAAGTTGATCAAACACCTAATTTTTCTATGTTTTTCCACATACCTAATATCATTACGTACCTGAACTGAGAATCTTTTATCTTTTATTATTATTATATTGTAGAAGACTTGAACTTCACATCATTTAGGTGCTTGCAACAATGGCTTTATCTTGATGTCTATTCAAATGTACATCTTGATGTCTAGGTAGATTCCATCGGCTCTATTTATGGATCTAAATTTAGCTTTATAGAAAATCTATGTAGGGGAGACAACCTAATTGTTGGATGGAGTCTTATTGTTGGTATAGTACTTCAGGTTATAAGATTTAGTCTTGGAACATATTTATAATATATATTGTTAATAATTATTGCACATGTAAATCAACATATGATCAAATGTTTCTCAAGATAGATCATTATATGAACATATGCGAACATATGAATATCATATAAAAAATCATGAAAATATTCTTTAACAAGTGTAATAAACATTTTTTCTTTTAATGAAATACCATAGCTATCTAATCAAAGCATGTCATTTATAAAATAGGGTGCTCATCTAAACAATTATTTTTGTTATGTGAAAAAATACTTGATAGAAATATATTTGCATTGGAGCACTTCATAATTTCATTACAATTCATTTTAAAGCATGATCTTGACATTTGAAAGGCAATAAACAAGTGGTTTTTTTTTTGTTTAATTTAGCAAGTGAAATTGTAAAGTACATACTTATTTTAATTTAACAAAGCAAATACTACCTTTTGGAGATTTGAACAAAGACACTAAAGCTACTAGAGTCTAGGTTTGAAGTCATATGAAGTGGATTTAAAGGAATTACTGTAAAATAGGTTTTCCACCAAATTTATTCCTGGGGCTCTAAACTATTAAATTTTAATTTATTTTGTATAGGATTGATCAAAGGAATATCAAAGCTTACACACACTTAATATTTGGTCACTTATAATATAATTGAAGAATTCATTAAAAAAATAGTCTTTCCACCAAAATTTCCCTCAAGGCTACAATTCAATAAATTTCTTGGAGATTTTTTCTTGACAAGTGAGATCTAGGCCATGGTAAGTGAAATTTGGGGAAAGGGATCCCCAAAGGTTTTAATATATAGGTATATAGAACCTTAGGAATCTTAGTGGTGACCTTTTCCTATTCCATTAAGGAAAGAGATCACAAGGTGTAAAGATTGACTTTCAACCTCAATGGTGAGCCAATTAGACTTGGATCTTAGTCCTTAGGACAATAGGAAAGGTCTACTAAGGTTTTGGTTCACACTTGGGAAAATGAGTCTTTGTAGGCCTTTCTAAAACTACAAAAACTAAATTTGTAGCCCTTTGTTTGCACTCTATTCCTATACCTACAAATCTTTTTTTTTGGATCCAAACCTACAATAAATCAACATAAAATGTTAGTTAGTTTGTATTAAACCTTGATAAAAGATAAAGATATGATAAATGATAGTGTGTGAGCTCTAACCTTAAGTGCATTGAATTTTGTTATGAGCTAAAATGCAAAGAAAACTTACTCAAGTGTATTAGAATATGATTCCTATATGATAATGACAAGAATCACTTAGGGAGAAGTCAAACACCCTAAATAAATTTGAAACACAATGATACCTTTGTGTAGATTTCTAGTAAAACTAAGCATGACGATGAAAATACTAGGAAACAAGTCATTAGGTTAGAGGAAACAGCCAAATGCATCTCCCAAAACTAGAATCCATCATACTCTTCTATTACCATCAACCTTTATTCATGTGACAAAAGCTTGCTCAAAATCTATAAATGGACTTGAAAACCCACAATTACAAATAATGTTGCTCTAAGACTCTAAATTTTTCTTTCTTGAATGTTATCTCTTTTTTATCTAGTTTGAAATGGTGAAAAGATTAGGCTTTTATAGAAATTTATCTAATTTCATAAATATTAGATCCCGATAGCTGATATTTATAATTTGAATTTGAGACCTTAAAATGCCAGTGAACCATATTTTAAAATGGGTCTCAAGGGCACTTAAAGGGGAGGCGAATGGGTCCTGGCCTATAAGTCCAAGACACACATGATCCAAGTCCAAGACACACATGATCCAAGGAAAATTAATATTTCAATACATTTATTCAATGCATGTGTCAATGTTGGAAAATGATTAAAATAGGCCTTGGGATGCATAATAAAGGGAATTAGGTTCTATTTAGGAAGGGTGAAAATGCATAAATGTAAAGTCACCAAAATTTGTCCAAACTAAGCATGAAATTGTAATATCACCTACAAGGGAGTACAATTTTCTATGCTATATTTAGCCCCCACTTTACTGGCCATATGACACTATGTACATATGCAAAATAAAGTAATGAAAGTAAATCATGCTTCATAAAAGGATACACATATGAATATTATAATTCATTTGTGAATAGGGAGAATGAAACCCCCAATATAGTTATTTGCAAAACCACAATGTTAGGAGTCACATCCTATGAAACTGATTCATTAATTGTTCAAAATCATTTAAAAACATGTCAAACTTCTACAAAGAACCAAATTCAAGGGTAGATGTTGATGCAGGAGCATCCAGTGGTGTGAGGGCAATCTTGCATCATCCAAAAAGATGCTTTCCATTTATGTTCCATTTGGTTAGCTTTTTGTAGATGTCTTTGCATTTCTTGATACCCCTTTAGCTATTAAATATTCAAAGAAAAATTTGAGGTCCTTAGAGGCTTCGGATGGGCCTAAAAATTTGCGAATATCCCAAAGTAGTTAGCCATAGCCTATTTTTTTCCACATCATCTTTTCGAGAGCTTTCCGAAAAGGTATTATCATTGAAAATCCAATGATCAAATTAAAAGTTATGGCTGCCAAAAGTTGGTGCATTTTTAGAAATGTGCTAATTTTTGAATGTGAATTTAAATTTGAATTTCAAATTGTAATTTTTGGTGCCAAACCGCCAAAACTCATAACTCGAATGTTGTTTTTGGCTCCAAATGGAAAAGGGGCTATTTATGAGCTAGTTTCTAATTTTTGGGTAGCTTTTTGGGGGGAAAGAGTTCGCATGCTACGAAAAGGGGATTTTCTGTAATTTTTGTAATCTTTCTGAAACTTCTGTAGCTTGAATGTATCATAAAGCTCAAGGATTTGAGATCCTCTGCATGTAAGAGTTCCATATTTTTGAATAAAATATTATTCTCTATTCTGTGAGTATTGTTTTGTGTCTCAGGTTTTCTCCCTCATCAGATAACTTTTCCTCATGTTAAAATAGCCAATCCTAATAAGACTCTACCTTGAAAATTTAGATCAAATGCTTATTTCCATTATCACCAACACAATGGACATGATAAGAAACATTGTAAGTGTCTTAAGCATCTTGTGCAAGACCTCATTGATTCCGGTTGACTTTTCATTGGAGTTGTTAATGATCAATAAAATAAATCCATTTCCCCTCCTAACAAAAACTTGTAAATCTTTACCAATCCCATGTCAAAACATAATATTTCATTTGTCAAATACAATGAAACTACAAAGATTGAAGTGATGAATGTTGACACAGATGATGAGAGCATAGATACAATTCAACAAAGTTTTATGGATAATGATCAACAAGAACAAAATCCTATCAATGATTTGGTTGCATTGGTCAAAACTTAAAATTATAAGGGCCGAACTAAAAAGTCTCTTGAGATTGTTTTTTCCTCACAAGATATACTTAAACATGCACCTGATGGTCCTCTTTACATAGCTGACCATATCTATGATAATCCCACTAATGGGATATTAATAGATCCCATCTATGGAGAGAACGTGATCACTGAGGAATTCTTACTTCTCCATGAACTCTATCAAGATATATATGATAAACCAAAAGCATGGATCAAGACCCATAATGTTTTTGCTTCCCCTACAATGGGATCGATAACCTTACCTTTGCAAATCAGACCAAAAACATTCAATATCTCATTCTCCATCATCGCACAGTTGGACCAATTTCATGTGAAGCTAGGCTATCCATGCCTTCGCTCCATGAATGTAGTTCCTTTGGTTGTACAAAAATTCTTAAAGTTTCCCTTTGACAATGAAATTTTCATTGTCCATCATAGTGGCTTCAATCCTTTGTCTTCCCATGGAAACTTTTCATTAGATTTCTTTTGGCCAGAGCCTATAGAACCCATCAAACTATGTGAAGAATTCTTTTTCACATCCTACCAAAAGTTCAAGGTGAATAAAATAGTAGAGTTATCCCTCTAAAACATGCCTCCACCCACCATTGAGACTACCATCCTTGAAGAAACCATGATTGAACCTAAAGCAATCCAAATGACCAAGACCAACCTAAGACATAACCTTCACCTACTTTCTACAAAAGACCAAGACACAAAGAAAACAATCCCATAATGCAACCTAGAATAAAACAAGTTTATAAAGTCAAAGAGAAAGTGGTTGAACAACCTTCCAAGGTTCCTTTTGTTCATCCTCTAAAGGAAGAAAAGAAACCTATGATTGATCAACCTACTCCTACATAGATGCAACTTGAAAATTGAATTAAAATAAATAGATTTTCTAGAGAGCATAGGTGTAGATGTCATGCCCTTGCTCATAGGTTAAACAAAGAAATAAAAAAAGAAAACCAAAATCCAAACTTGACTAATGCAAGGCATAATGAGTCTACCACCTCCCCAAAGAAAATTGATCCTATAGTGTAGCCTCAACAAGAGTTAAATACTTCTTTGGACATTATCATTCAACCTCCTATTGTGATTAACTTCGATGATGATAATGAAGATATTACTAAAATTTACGAAGAGATGCATAGTTAATTGAACACATTGTTGTCTTCTTCTATGATCTTAAATGATGATTCTCCTAAGAAGAGTGTTGAACTTGGAAATTACCATAGTTAAGTACTTTCTATTGTCCCTTTGGCTAGTTGTCCACCTTTGGAATATGATGAACATGATTGGGATGCAGACGACCTTCTCATAGGTTGACTCACATATGCCTTACTAGTCTTTTGCATTATTTATTTTTCTTTTGTGTGTGTGTAATGTGATCCCCCATCACATTATGTTTGATCTTATCTCTTTGTGGCATTCCTCTATTTGTACATTCATTCTTCTCTATGTCGTATATCTTTTCACTTTTCCTTTATCTCTTTTCTTTGTTTTGTGTTTTCCTTTTGCTGATGACACAAGGCATCAAGGAATTCATGTCTCTTCCATGTTGACCCAAAAAAATTTCCTTTACTTTTATTTCCTTTATCTCTTTTCTTTGTCTTGTGTTTTCCTTTTGGGGATGATGCAAGGCGTCAATACATTCATGTGTCTTCCATGTTGACCCGAAATGATTTTTCTTTGTTTTTACTCTCTTTTTGTCACTCTTATAGTTCTATGATTATTTTTGGAATGATGACAATTTTTAACTCTCTTAAAACATTTCAGCAAGAACATACTGACCCCAAATCCATAGATCCCTTATGTATCTAGATTTTGATTTTGGGGGAACCCCTCTCTTTTATTTTTTGCATGACGTAGCTTTATTTGGAAACATATGAAATGGAATAGGTCTTTCCAAATAGGCTATCATGTCCTCTTTATTGTTTGCATTTATCATTTGCAACTTTAAAGTAATTTCTCTTAGTATGGTGTTTATAAATTTATTTAAAGTGGGGGCATACATTGGAATTATTATTTTGCATTCTTCTTTTTCATGGTTCATAGCGTAGTCTTCTTACTTCATGCGATGTGTTTTTCACTTTGTGGTGACATTGGGTGTGATGTCCCTCAAGAACATGATCTCTCTTAGCATATTATATTCCTCTTAGTTGCTTGATGTACACATTGCATCCCCTAAGTTGTGAATCTTCTATTCTTCGATTGATCCTCTCTTGGAGAAATTAGACACAATGTCCCCTATGTTAAAGACCTTACATGAACTAAGCAAGACTCATTTGAACAATCCCCATTTTGAAATTTTTTGGTTATGCGGCCACCTTACATTCCTATGGAGCCATATTTTTTGTTCATGAGTTCCAAGCATACAATGTTTTACCTGCCTCATGAAGCTCGAAGATCATTGTTCATGAGCTCCAAGCGCACAAATTTTTTCTTTCCTCATGAAGCTCAAAGGTCACTTTTGCATGGTGCCTTATCAAAGTTATCAAGAGGTATATAACTTTGGTTTAGTTTGATGGGAAGGTTGACCAAGGAAAGACTTTCCCATAGCCACTTGTGTGTGTGTGAGTGCATACCGGTCATGTGTGTATGTGTCTCACCTCTTTTGGATCCTCACCTAGTGAACAATGTAGAGTTCTATTGCCTCATAGTGAGTATGCATTCTCAGACAAATAGCCAAGATCTAATCCACATCACAATGGACAAACGATTGAAGATTGGTCCACCCATTTTATTCTTCTTTTTCTTTGTCTTTGATAGTGTATGCTTGTTCCTTTATGATTCTATTTATATCATTTTCATGTGTGTTCCTTTGTGCACATGTTGGTTTTCCATGGGATCTTGATCTTGGGGGCTTGATCACCCTATTAATCATTGTCATCTCATCTTACCAGTATTAGGGCACTTGGACCCCTCTTGATGCGAGTTTTTCTAGTTTAGTGTGAGTTTAAAGAAAGTTCATCCTCTTACTAAAATGGGGGCTAAATGTAGTGTTGAAAAATGTTGTTAGTGTCATTTTAACACTTGTTTGGGCCCTCCTTATAAAATTAAGCTTAATGCTACCTTGACTTAGTGTTGTAATGTGTTTAACACATTCACATTAGGTCTTGGACCCTTGTGAACTAAATAAACTTAATTGCACTTTATTTGGAGTGTTGCAAAGTGTTGTAACACACTTTCACAATTTTCTAGGGTTTTCAATAATAATTGGGATTATTTATGCTTTAATTCGCTTTATTTTGCATCCACGAGCCTCATTTATTGCATCTTTTCAAGGATAATCCTGACATAAACCAACAACCAATCATAATTAAGCTTTTTTTAGGTAGTTTGGCCTAGATTTGGTGGTCTGGGACTCATACGCCACCTTGGGCATATGAGTCCCACCTAGGGTTTTGCATCCCGATCCTGATTTTGTACTTTTCTAAGAAATTTTTATTGGTCCCATAAAGTATGCCTAATGGGACTCATATGCCATCTTGGGTGTATGAGTCTCATGTGGCCCAAAATTAAAAGTAATTCAAATTCTTGGCTGGGTTTTATCATCCTAGATCTAATGTTGGCTTGTAGTGTTGTAATTTTGGGAATTCTTGCATAATTAAGTATAAATACAAGGTTCTTTCACTCATTTTCACCTAATACTTTTGTGAGAGCATTCATCATAGCAGGTTTGAGTTCATAGGAGCATTCAAGTGTATTTAAGGGCATATTATCAAGCATTTTAGAGAATTATTCAAGCATCAATCATCATGTCAAAGTCTTCATGCATCATGTTTTTGTTGAGCTAACAATTGTGATGTAGAGTTATTATGATTCAAGATAGCATTTAATTCAAGATCTATCCTATTCAAGCAAGAGTCAATATCTACATCCATTGGAGCCATCTCATACATGTTTGCAACCTCTTATTGCTAGGGTTTGGTGAGTTGCAATATCTTATTTTGTTCATTCATCTTTCTCCATTTCTATTACATTTCATTTCAAGTTTTGATTACCAAAACGAGGTTTGACGAAGGAAAACCCCTCTCCACTAACAAAACAACATATTTTTCCCTCTCTTTAGTGTGTGATTTGAAAGCTTAGGTTGAAGGAACAGTGAATGGAAAGTTTGGAGAAAGTTTTCAAAGTGTTCAAAGTTGTCACCTTGCATTGGAGATACATGGAAGACTTCTACATGCTACAAATTAGGGATTCAGATCCAGAAATCAATTGGGAAGCATAGAGTAGACCTTGTAGACCAGATTTAGACTTTGAAGTTTCAAAAAATCTTAACTAGATTGATATGCATATTTTGGCGTATGAGTCCCAGTTTAGGTCAACTTTCAAGTTTTTGCAATTTTAGACACCCATTTTCCAGATTCTTGTTTCTGCATAGAAACCCAGATCTAGGACTGATTCACATAGCCTACCCTATGATTCCTAGTCAACAATAAATTCATTATTTTAAGTAATTCAAACCTATATCCATTCATCTTCAGATTTCTAGGTGCACACATTTCATAAGGCATCTTTTAGTTCTATTTTACATGCATTTTTAGGCCATTTAGTGAAGGATTGCATAAAATTAGGCATTGCATCTTGCATTGCATTTGTCTTTTGAATCCCTAGCTTGGTGGTGAACTCCTTATTAGTTTATAATCAGCCCCTTGGACAAATCTATTGCAAGATCTCTTTCTCCTTTGTATTGATATCTCTAGGGCTTTATCCTTCAATGAGAGCATTGAGTTTTGTTGTTTTATCTCCTAAGCATAGGAACCACCCTAAAGCAACAACAAAAATATTCCTTTTAGTGAGAAAACCATCAATGTAGTTCCATTAACCTTGCTAGTAGGGTTAATGTTAGAACCAAAATAAATATCTATTCCATTCAATTTCATTAAGCAAGGTTTGTTGATTCACAAATCTACATATGCAAACATGATAGATCGTCTCTTCCCACCATGGATAATATCACTTTATTAGTCAAAGTTAAGGATAATTACATAGAAAACATATATTTTGTTAGCCTTGAATTTGAGTAATTCCATATGAAGTTGGGACTTCCATGTCCGATTTCCATGGAAGTAATTGACTAAATGGTTAATAAATTCCTAAAGTTTCCACATGGTACCATAAGGAAAACTATCTAGCATAATGGATACAAACCACTCATGACACACGTATGCTTTTTTCTTGATAATTTCTAGCCTTCACCTCTAGAACCCTTGAAACCTCATGATGATATTTTATTCAAATGATATACAAGATTAAAATTGATTCTACTTCTTCCTTCATTGTGATTGCTTCCCTATTGGTCACCCAACTATTGTATCTTCTTTGTACATATGCCTACACTCATGGTAGCTAACATAAAGCATTCATTATTAGGATAACCTAATGTTCCCCCTAAGGTCTCATAGCCTAAAGTTGGTGGTGTCTTTTGTTCCTCCACTTGTCTCTATGACAATGGGGAAAGGAAACCATGTTTCATAGATCTTTCACTTAGGTCTTCCATCCTTTTGTGGTCCTTATTATTCCTAGACGTGCCTCTGTAGTAGTAGTGGAAAATACCACTTTTAGTGAAATAACTTACATAAGGAAACAATATAATAAAAAGAATGCTAGAAATGTGATAATATTGGAAAATAATATGCTATTTTAAGGGAAAAAACCCTAAAAGTTATCTAAGAAGAACACAATTTTCAATTCAATGATAATAAACTAACCAATAGCATCTATATATATGTTACCTATGCCTAGGATGCCACTAGAGTTGACGTAACTACCTATCTAAGATAATTTAATGTTCATATAGTTTTTCTAAGAGTAATGATAGCCACAAGAAACCTAGTCATATCCCAATGCACACTATAGAATTAAGAGCATCAAACATGATATAAAATAAATATGCAAATTCCATAAGTGTGTTTGATTATTGCTATGATTAGGTAGTCAAAATAGGTGTTCTAAAATCCCAACAAAAAAAATTACACATGTGATATATTACTCTAATTTAGGTATTTAGAAAAACAAATTCAAGGTTTGAGGGATTGATCTTCAAAAGCATACTAAATTTTATTTGTGTTTCAAACTAACAGAAACCAAATAAAATAAAACTTTAAATAAACACAAACACGTAAACCATAATCAAGTAAAAAATTATTTATGTAATGTAATCACACACTACACAAACGCCCCACAACAATACATTTTTATAATTATTTTTCAACCAAAATGAGTGTAGAGATGTTGAAGTCATATTAAGAAAATATACAAAGTTATATCAATCATATTTAGCTCCTCTATTTTCTTAATTAAAATTTAAAACTATAGTTTAATGAAATTCACCGTTTAGAATTAAAAGCTTGATCATATCCTATGTGCAAGGGAAATTAATGAAGCAAATTGAAAATCAAATTTAACTACTTTTGGGGAGAAATGCAATTATAAGGTTTTAATTTTTAAATATTGTAGGTGAGAAAAGCTAGTAGTCATACATGATAACTTTGATCCCATACAATAATTATATGGAATTTTGTAGTACCTCTATCTTTTTAATGTGTCACGGATTCTTATATTGAACATTAAAATATCATAAAACCTTTTGACAATCTTTTACAATTTATAATAAACTAAGTGTCTACTTTTTTCATAAGACAAACTGATAATGTAAAATACTCTACTGCATATCTATGAAGATTGCCACAACAATAATGTAAAATACTCTACTGCACCGTTGAAAGACAATTCTGCACGAGGTTTAATCAAATGTATGAAGAGAATAAAGTAAACAGAAAATTGAGAATAGTAAATTATAAACTGAATCAAGTATCAAGGGAATCTTCTGCCTTGAATAGATTATCTTTAAGAGGAATATTTGGTCACTTATTCACTTTCAAGACAGCCCAAGGAATTGACAGCCACAGAATATGAAGAGTGCATTCACAGCCATGTTTGTGTTTGAATTGCAATTTGGTAGCATTTCACTTTCAAGAAATGAAAAGAAAGCAAATCTCAATCCAACTACCCCACCAATGCTCAAAATGGTTCATTCATTAGATATTACCTACTATTTCCTTCAAGTCTTTATTTTCATCATTATGTGATTATAAAAAAGCTTCACGAGACACACTTTAACTTATTTTCACACCAAATCAACTGAAAGAGGAGATTATAAGCAAACAGGACGATTTGTGTGACAGAGTTGAGTGAACAGCTTTCATGGAAATCTCTTCGACAATAAGAGTGAATTGTCAAATTTAATAGCTGATTTAATTATATAATATGGTGCTATTTTGAATATTTAACGTTCACTTATTACCAACCCATATTTGTATGATTAAAATGTTATTTCTAATTTATATTAGTATTTTATTAAAATTAGTAATAATTATTTTTAGTATTGTAATGGTGAAATTAGAATATTCATGTCAATTTAGATTTATTTACTGGTTTTATTTTTTGTTCAATAATTCAATACAATTATTTATTGATAAGTGACATATTCTTGTGTTAAATTTCATTAATTTCATAGTTCCTATTCATTTAGATTTATTCTCACCAGCACTTATGTCCACACATTTTACTCAACCTTCTCTTTATTTTCACCTATTTATATACATTCACCCTATTATCAAGACACATTTCAATTTGATTGTCCAAAAAGGTTCATGCAGTAAATGCCAATTTTCATCATTCAAGGTTGAATATGAGCCACTTAGATTTCAACCACGGTATTTTTTGGATCAATGTAGCAATGATGGTGGTTACCTCATCAAAGACAACAATTTTTATACCATGACAAATTGATTCCATGCATTTTCAACATCTATATCCCATAATTGATTTGAGAGGTAAGCCCATCTATCTATAGCGTTTAATTTCATAGATATATTTTCAATTTATTATCGTTCCCAACTTATAATTAAATCAATATTAATTTGAGCCTATTTGCATCTTTGTATCAACCTAGATTTAAATGCTATGGTTATTTTGTTCACATTTTTTATAATTTTGACATTTGTAGAGCCCCTATTGTTTTTCCTTAAATATTTCCCCTATTTACCAAATGGGGTTTTTGTATTTTGATTCTATAATTCTTTATAATTTTCATATATTCCTAGCAATATGTTCCCCTTTGTTAGTGTTTTATAGAGCCATATCTATCCTTTTATGATTTGATATTCATTGTGTGGACTTATTATTCTCATCCTTGCATTCCCTTGGATCCACATTTATATTTTTTGATTTAATTTTTTTTAAAAGTGGAATTACTTCCATTCAATGCACTTAAGCATTCATCATCATCACTAGTAGCATCATCATATCTATTAATGAAATATTGAGTGGAAAAAATGATCTACATGTACACTATTCAAGTTTGTAGTTTATACCCTAGTGTTAGGTTACCTGAATGGGTGGTTAGAACTAGGGTGGTGAATTATAGATCAGTGTAGTGGTTTGGTAGACAATTCTCACCTTGTTGTCAATGGTAGGGATATTTTATCAAGACCATCCTCTTCTAGTCTCTCAATATTTCTGGAATCAACAATTTCAAACTCCAAGGATCTAGTTTTATTCTTTTATATTTCCACACTTTGTTTAATCCATTTGTCTTATTGCTAGTGATAATTTTTACTACTCTTGGAATATTTGGATCCATTAAAAAATACCACTTTTAATGCAATGTATACTTTACCTTTATCTATTTTTTCTTGAGACTTCTTTTGTTTATTTTCACATTTTCCTTATTTGTTCCAATTTTTTCCTTCAAATATGGGTAAAAGCACAAAGTTGTGTCACACTTTATAAAGGAAATGGCCAACGCTGATCCAATTTTTAAACTTGAATCACTAAAAAGTGGCATATATGTTTTTAATTTTGAAATGATGTAAACTAGTAAAATATATATATTTTAGTATATTTTATGTTTGTTTTTTTTTTTTTAAATATAAAAATTATTTTAAACTAATTTTTAATTAAAACTATAATTTAGTTCTTGATAAAATGCTAAAAAATGAAGTTGCATGGGACGTCAAACTTTTATAGTAAATTTTTTTCTTCCAATTTTTTTTGTGTATTTATAACTTGAAATTTTAGTGCATGGATATATTTTTTTCCAATTTTGATAAATATATATTTTTAAATAAATATTAAAATGTGCGTGAATAAAAAATAACTTTTTTCCTCGGACGTCAACTTTCATATTAAATATTTATCTAAAATGGAAACAAAACTATACCATCTTAAAATAGATTCTTTTATCTAGTGCATCATATTTTTTTCAATTTTTTTTAATAAGTTTTAGTATTTTTCCTTGGCATAGTAATCAACCTTATATTTTGTGCTGAAAACCTACTTTTGGTAAAAATAAAATATAAAATATAAAAAATAATTAAAGTATTAAAATAAATATATTTTTGAAAACTGCACTTATGGATCTACAAAAGGGTAGTTTTATATTTTTAAAAAAATGTTGTTTACATTAGCAAGAGTTATTGAAATTTCAATATTTTCAAATAATTTAATTTTTTTGGTAAATTGGACTCAAAGTGATGCTCCATACATTTTTAGCCAACAATTTTAGTTGGAAAAGTTGTCGAAGCATATAACTTAGCTAGAATGAATCTTACTAGATCATATGTTTGACCAAAATTGATTTTTAGTTAGAAATACTTAAATTTAGTTGTGTTGATACGTTGGTTGAAAGTGTGGCACAGCTTTGTGCTTTTACCCATATTTGGTTACTATAAATAATGATTAAACTCTATCACTTATAAATTCTTCACTCACTTCATATGGTAGTCATGTTTCTCATGAGGTATCTAAACCTACTACATGTACATAGGAAAAATTAGTGTTTGCCACTATTGTGATGCCTTATTATTTTACCACTATCTCTAAGGATATGTAGTCTTAATTTTACATATCTACTTCAAATATTTTCAAAAATGCCTTGGTTTAAAATATTCACATCTTATTTTTTTGAGATTACATTTTTATCGCGTTTTCCCATATGAAGTAAATATCAAGGAAAATTATCAATAATATACTCGATTTTATAATTAATTTGTTTTTCTAGTCCACATTCTTTTTGATAACTATTCTAATAGTATCTTTCCTAGATCAAAATTGTTCTCATAAATAATGTTTCCATAGGTGGTAAGTATGGTAGTAGACATTGCTATGTTATCTTCTTTGGTGTGATAAATTGTGTGCACTCTTTCCATTTCCACATAATACATTATATGGTTTGTATGGAACCTCCTAGTTGTCTTATTTCTTATCTAGGTTATCCTTGGAAATACGAATTTTGTTAAGTGTGTTAAGGTGTTGATTTAAGGTGGATGACTCCCCCATCCTACGTTTACATTATGTTCATGGGAAAATGTGATTAAAGGTTAGTATTTTTTGTGCCTATAGCACACATGCCTCGTACAAACCAGGACCCCTTCTTTCCTTTTTCCCTTCACCTAGTCATTTTTTCATTTTCCTCATTTTGTGTGCCCCTAATTCTGAGCTTAAGTTGGTCACATGTAGTAAATTCATCACATTCCAATTGACCAAATTCACCTACCCAAAATTGGTTAAGTCATTTTCCTTTGTGGGTTTAGACCTACGGGTTTCCTTTAGTATTTTGTTGTTGTGTCTGCCAAGCCCCGCAGGCCTACATTTGGTGGGTCTTCGTTTGTAAACCACCATTATCACTCCACTACTAAGTAGTAGTGAAACCATGACATCCACCCACATTGCGTGTCCCACACCTCCCTTCATCATCTGGGTCTTGACTGCGACCGCACCAACTTGGGTTTCCACACCCCCCACCAACCTGACCTATCGTTGTATTGAAATTAAACGAGCACCATTAATGATGCTCTACCTATAAATATAGGGGTCAAACCTATCATTTTCACCCTAATAGTTTGAAATTTTTACAACGAACAAGTTGCTCCCGCCCGCACAAGATCCCACTACAAATTTAAGTCAATTCTTCATTGGATTTTTCGTACTGTTCCAAGTAAGTTCACATTCAAACCTTTAAGTAATGTTTATTTTAATGAGTTGGGGTTTTGGTAAATGTTAAAATATTTGGAATCTAAACCCTCCTTTACTACGACGACCCATCAAAGTTTTCCCTAGCCATCAGAACCACATTAGGTATCCATTTAATGCCTTTAAATCCATCAACCTCAATTAAACTGTCTTCACATTCATGTGGATTCTCACTCTTCCTTAGCTATTCTTTGCATAGTAGAAAAATCCTTGTGGCCCGCATTGTCACCTCAACCGTTCCTAATAACTTTGGGAAAAATCTCTAAAAAAATAGCTAATTCTTCTACTAAGTGAAGAAACCCTCTTGTAGGATTTCACTTGTAGGTGGAACCCTTCCTTTTGTTGTCTCTTTAAGGGATGAGACTTATGTTCCTTCCATGTGCTCGGCCCTGTACCCAACCTAAGGCCTTCGACAAAACTGCTAAGTAAATCTCATTATGGGCCCACCCATGATGCAGGTTTCTACTATCGGGTTTCCATCTTCCTCTTACCATTACTCCAGGTGCCAAGTCATAATGCCCTTTTGCTCTGTAGGCTCTGCATGGTGCATCTCCTATGCATCAAATTTTTAACTTGATAACATTGGGTTATTGGTCAGATGCCCCTATGGGTTCATCTTTGTGGGCTTCCCCCCCGCGAGATGCTATTCTCCATGTGCTACTATCTAATGGCAAGGCACCCATGTATGCATGTATGGTGGCTTCCACATGAGTCATTTCCCCTTGCAAATTCTAAAGTTCATCAATGCAAAAGTTAAGCTTGTGTGGTCACTCTGGGCTCGTCTATGTGGACTACCACCTATGGACTGCCATCCCTTCAAGGCCATTCCTTAATGATGAGCATCTACCCACATCCCAATGGTTTATTCTCACAATCCACAAAATGATCAAAACTCTAAGGCCTAATACCCAACATCCAAACCACCCACAGATTCCACAGTGCAGACATCCACATGCGAGTCACCATCCCCTTAATGCTATTGCTTAATGGCCAATCCTCAACATCTTTTCACCCTGTGATGCTTGCATGCCTCAAACCCGCAATAACATCCAAGCCTAATCTAGCAACTTCCAGTGCCTTGTAGCTAATTTTCACAAGTTCCTAATCATTCTATAAGAAATTTGGTTTCCATATGAACTATGTGGAAATCTCACTATAGGAAGCTTCTTACAGGTCTCTATGACGTCGAAGCTATTGTCTCATTTCCTTCATCTTAATGGCTTTTTCCTAGGGGAAACCCCTAGCCTTGGGCTTGAATTGGCCTAAATGATCTAAATGAGCCCTAAATGATTGATAATGATGAATTTTATGACCTTTTGATGATGTATTAATGGATCTAATGCTTGATTTGTAGGATTTGATTATCATTCACCTAATTTATATGTAAAAACACCTACTACATCTTTTGTTTGTAGGATTTATAGAACCTGGTATGGCTCCATTTGAGAAGCCTTTTCTAAAGCTTGATAAGGGAAATAAGCATGCTCACACTCATAGAGGAAAAGAAGATAAAGAAAAAATGAAGTATAAGTTTCATTGAGTTGAGTACACATCAAAGATTACCTCTTGATGAGAGACAAAACCAGATACTAGCTTTTGACATGTCAGTATAGATGAATTCAGGAAGAGGGTTATGCTTAACCCTGAAACAGACAAGGCCTTGAAAATCAAGAGGAGTGGCCTAGCTTTCTGGGAGTGCTACCACTCTAATAGAAAGATATTTGATCATGATGGAAGAGTATTTGTGGATTTTTCGACCAAGTCCATCAACAAGACCTTTGGCATCCCAATCTTTGATAAGATGGAAGAAGTTGAGAAAGAATTTTCCAACTAGGTATGGTAGCTAGATCCCATTGGGTGTAAATAGATAATAAATCAAAATTGGTCGAAGGAAAAGAGAGAAAGCACTGCCAAAATTCCCCAAACACTATATAGGAGTGACTTATTTGACTAACACCATGATCTTGTCACACTCTTAAGGAGAATAATGGGTTTTCCCATAGCCATGTTCTTTGAGAATAGGATTTTCTATTTCATAGAAGAGATTTTCAAAGGAAAGACTTAGTTCCATTGGGAAAAGATGATTAGTGACAACATGCAATAGCAATTGATGGAGGTAAATAGGACCTCTTCCTTCTACATGACTTCATATTTTGTCTACCTCCTAGAAGCCAAGTTCCCATATAAAGGATTGTTCTGCATTGGAGAATTGATAACCAAGCAGGGACAATTAAAATTATATGATTTCTACCCTAAACTATAGTACAAGAACTTTAAGGAGTATATAAGGGTAAATGATGCCTTCACCAAGCATATAATTAGACTCCTGGGGGGATATTTTGAGAGAAGGTTAATACATAGTGTAAAGGCCTTCGATAAGGTTTTGGATATCTTTTATCATATTCTCAAAGTTCATTTACATGAGAGCTAAGGGATTCTCGGGGAGACCTTATAGGTTATCACACTACCCTAATGAAAAGGTTATCATGTTGGAGGTAACTTGATAGCTACAAACTTCCCACACCTTGTTAAGCAATAAACATAGAGTAGGGGTCCCTTATCCCCTTACACTTGGACAAGGAATGTATGCTTGCCCCACAACTCCCTGTGTGAAATACTTAGAGAAAGAATTGGTTTGGTATAATCTTGACCTTCATATAGATAGAGGAGGAATAGATCTCAATGATACATTAAAGAAATGGGTAGGGGGAGAATATTCCCATCAACCTCACATTGAAGACTTTTGGGAAAATTTCAAGGATGACAAGGAGGTGTGGATGCACCACTATATGAAAATTACCATCACATTCATAAATTTAATAATTTTTTTTCACTTTCCAGACCAATTTTTTGATGATTAGAATATGATAGATGAAAGATATGGTGCCTTGAAGAATGCAACTTTGCTAGTGATAGACTAGGCCGAAGAGAAGGTCATTGACCTAGATGTTTTCACTCACCCTGTGGAAAATCAAACAAACCAATGGCTAGAAGAATAGATTTCAAAATTCAAGGAACAAGGTGGCAAGATTACATATGGGGAGATTGTGGATAAAGTTAGTAGTGGTGTTGATAGCAGTGCTACTACAGGATCCTATGGTGAAGCACCAAGATCCCCGCCTATTACAAGATCCAAAAAGAGAAAGGAGGTGCCAAAATGTAAACCCAAGCACAAAGTCTATACTAGGAATGCAATAGAAATACCATCTCCACCAAAGAAAGGAAGAATGGGGACCTTTGTGCTATAGATGCTAGCCAGTCAAGAAGAAGAGCCCTAGCTCAAAGAAGAGAGTCTGAGCGGCCTCACTCATGACCACCGACCACTTCCACTTTCATTGTTGTTGTTGCTACAACTCCACTACCTCTGATCCAATATTTTCCCATCTCTTCTCCACCTGTAGTGGACATATCTGTTCACCTTTCCTCCACCTCTCCCATTACTCTAGTAGTGGTGTTGGAATCTTCTTCCTCCACTACTTCCTCACTATCGACCTCTTCACTTCCACCTCCCTTTCCTACTCTATATGATTTTCCTCCTTCCCTAATGACAACCCCTATGGCATTGCCCACTTTTTTGCACACCTTCATAGCCTATATGAAAAACCTACTCACCGAGCTTTCTAGCATAATTCTCAATCCCAAAGTCTAGGAATTCATGGTCCAACTTGCTCTAGATTACCACTTCCTCCACCACCAACTGATCCACAAAAGATGGATGAAAAAATGTTGATTTTTGAGGAAATGGAGTGGCTCAATGTAGAGCAACCTAGGGAGGCTTTAAAAGACATTGTTGATGAACCAAAGGATTTTGATAAAGAAGAATACTTTGAGCAATCAGAGGGTAGACTCAACATAAATATTGATAAGGTGGCCTTTGATGAGGAATCACATAAAGGCTCTGGGGATGAAGGCAATGATAAATTGGATGATCCTTACGAGGTGAAAATCTTGGATCAAGAGCTGGATGAAGAGCTACCTCAAGAGCACAAAGATGTAGGTGAAGAGGCTAGCCCTAAAGGACATTGCCCCAAAGAAGAAAAGATAGATATTGATATTGATGTGGAAATCCTAGAGGATCTTCCATGAACTAGCCAAGATGAGGGCCTCATACTAGAAGGAATGCACTTAGAAGAGGAATTTCTTTCTCAAAAAGAGCCAAAAAAAAGAAGAGAGCATTAAAGAAAAGGTTGTTGAGCTTGAAAATAATTTTGAGGGTGAGCATGAAGAAAATAAAGGGACTTCCTTACAACAAAAATACATCACTGAGGAGAGCATAGCATCCATTGAATTGGATAGAGAAAAGGTTGTGTAGATAAAGGGTTTAGATGAAGAAGAATAGGATGAGGGAAAGATCACTAGCAATGAGGAAGATGAGACTCAACAAGAATACGACAAAGAGGAAGGTAATATTGAATCACCCAAGGGGAAAGCTAAGATTCTTGATTGGATAGAGCAACAATTGAAGAAGAAGGTTCTTATGGCCATGAAACCTAGGTCACAAACGAACTAGAAAGGAGAAAAATCCCACAATTAGATCATACATCACATTAGATGCTTCTAGGTCTACATCAATACAAGTTGCCACACCAATAGTAGGAAAGGATACAAGTGCCATCCAAGGGAAGGAATATAAAATTACAACAATCAACCTAAGCCTGGTGACACATGAGCAAAAGATTGGTGACTTGCAAGGGTTAGTAGCCACCATCGTGCAACATGTGAACAAGGACCAGTCCATCAAAGAAATACTAAAAGCACAAGTGTCAGACTTGACTGCCTACATTAAAAAATGGACATCTATAGAGGAAGAAGCCCTAGTAAAATCGTCAGTGCTACCCTCATTTCTCTCAAAATAAGATATCAATAAGATGGAGAAAAGGAAGAATTGGACAAATGTCATTACTAATTGGTTCAACAAAGCGATATCTACTGGCGACAAGGAGATCAACCATGTGGTTACAATGTATAATAGGTATCAAAACTTGGGAAAGGATATAGAAGATATGATGAAAACCTATAAGGAATTCTTAGAGACATACATGATCACTTATCCTAAGCTAGAGTGCATCCTTAAGCTTCCACAAGATATCTAGGAAAAGGAGATGGGTATGTGCATGTTCATGATGGGCCAAAAAGTGGCAATATGATGGGTATGTGGCTGACGACTATTTTTTTCCCAAAATTGATGAAATGAAAAGGGTTTTTAAAGGAGATTCTCAACTTTTCACCAATATAAATTATGATTTACTTTGAATTTAATAAGTAATTATTATTCATTTTCTATTCAAATTATGACTAAAGTCTTGATTGATAGGTTGATTGAAAAAATCTATAGCTTTCAAAAAGTGTCATATTTTTGAATCCAAAGCATGCATCACATTATATGCTTCACATATTATAGGATTAAAAAAATAAAATGAAGCTTTGACCAAGTTAAGGTGGTGAGACATACAATTTTTATATTTTTAAAAAATTGCAATAAAAAAATCATAATTAATTATTTACTTGGAATTTTTTTTAAAAATAATGCATCACATCGGGGCATGAGTCCTCTACTTATATCTAAAATATTATAAAAAATATTATCATTTTATTGTGGTTAGGGTGGTTAGATAGACACCTACTTATTTTTTCCCTGAAATTTAAGTACCACTCTATTTAAATTTCAAATTTTTTCAAAATAGATATTTTCTTTTTAAAACAAACCTATTAGTTTAGAAACTACATTCAATTTGCTACATATTCTATTCTTACATATTTTTGAAATAATATAGATAACTTATTAAAAAATTTATGTCAAGTTGCCTAACTCTAATTTTTTTGAATTTTTTGCCACTTAAGGGCCTATTTTTTCCATAATGATCTTGCACATACCCAGATGGAAATCCTAAAGGAAGATTACTGGATGGTAGAAACTTGGTTGATGAACTTGGAGTATAGGATGAAAGTTTAGGAAAAGTTCTTGTAAGACCTTGAGGTGGATTATGAATGGGCTACTAAGCATTGGATAGATAGTGTAGAATATTTAAAGTTCATGACAGATTTTGAGGTGCCTACCCTAGAACTAGATCCAGAGAGAATCAAACCTTTGTTCCATAAGAAAATAGAGCAAGGAGCTGGTGATCTCCTATCACAAAACTTTATGGATTTTTCTGCAAGGTCTTTCATCCAAAACAAAGAAAATGATTGAGGTTGCCTCAAATTTTATAGAGAATCTGAAGGAAATTATTGAGAGAATCAAGAGGATGTCCTTCCAGATCCTCAAGTATGATCTCTATGATGAAAATAAGCTTATAGTTGTGTTTGGTAAATTCATCAAATATGCAAATTCTTAGGAAGTGGTTGGAAATCCCATCATAGATGATGAATAATTGTCAAAATAGCTATGAAGGCTAGTAGCCACTATAGGAAAAATAGTTATAGTGTCAAGGCCACTAAAGACAAAATAGGGAAAAAGACAAGAATGCATTTTATATTGCTATATATTTGGGGGTGGGTGAAACCCTAATGTAAAATGAATTTGAGCCACATAGTGAAAATGAGTCTTTTCCATTCATTTTACTTTTGGAAAACTATAAATAGGGGTCTCCTCTCATTTTCAAAGAGAGAGATGACTTGTGTAAAGGCATGTTGCAGAAAATTAATGAGAATAACATTGTTTGATGGATTCATTTGTTTTCTTCTCATGTGTACATGATTCATTCTCCCAATCTTAAATTTTATATTTTCTATTTTAGTTTTAGGTTTCTCTTAGTTTTTATTTCATATTGCACTTTAATGGTGAAGAATGCTATGGTATTGGTATCTTCATTGCTCATACTTTTTGATATCTATTGATGATAAATAGTAGGGTAAAATTAGTTTGAGCATCATTTCATTGTTACACTTAATTAAATCTTTTGTTCATGCTTTATTGGTGAATAGATGGTTTAAAATCTATAGACCTTAGAAGATTTCACTAGTTTCATAAGACTATAGGCTGCCCTTGGTTAAGTGGAACTTAGTTCTAGGAAGGTAGTCCACTGTAGCATCCTCCATTGTTACTGTTCAACATTAGTTGTAGGTCTAGGAAACTTCTTATCCCATTTTCCATCTTATCCCCTTTTCCCTTTTGATCTTTCTTTTAAAACTAAAGTTAAAAAAAAGTTCTAGCATCATTATGAAGCTAAATCTAATGACAAAATATGGAGTTTAGATTGTTGTTTTGAACTTGCAATAGGTGTTCTTCATTTCCATAATTCACAAACTCCTTTTGCAAATCAATTTCCATTCAAGCTTAGTGACCATAAATTCCCTTTGTGATTACCAGCAAATCACATCAACAAACTAAATTATTCCAAGCTTAGTCATAACTTGACACTTGAGAGACCTTGGGGTGATTATCTAAAACTTAGGTGCAGATTTTCACTTTACAAGAGAGGTAGTGCACTTATGCTCTATCTATGTTGAGAAAGTGAAAAAACACCCATCAATAGTATCCAATAATCAATGTGATGTCATTTTATAGTCTCATAGGTGCATCATGGTGCTTTTGTTTCATGATCTTGGTAAGTCTTCTACTTGAGAAATCTTGCTCAAATCAAAGGTAAGGTTTTTCATGTTATTAGTGTTCTTATGTTGTTGTGGTTGAAACAAAATTTATGTGCATGTTAGTATGGAGTAAAAAATACCATTATTGTATTGTGAATGATGAATTCATTCTTGTGTGGATATTTTAAAAAAATCTTGACTTATGTCCTACTTGTGTTGATTGTGCTAATGATATTTAGTCTCAAAGCCTATGTTAAAAAATATGGTATCCAATTTATGTAATCTTCCATGTGATATGTATATGCTTTATGTTTGATTTCCCAATTTATATTATTGTGAGGGAAGATTTGTGTTTCTTTTTGTATGTTCCTTAGGTTTCACTAAATTATGAAATATATTGTGAATGAATTTTTCCTCGTAGGCCTTACCATGCTTGATTGATAAGGAATGGTAAACCTCATTGAAAATTTGCTAAAAAATTTAATTACTACACTCTTATATTTTCATGTTGTTTATGATTATGTGTAATTCCATAGTTTGTTTGTGTGTTTTGTGTGTAGCACATGTTTCCCAGGTTCTCTATTTATATGATAGGATTAAGGAGTTTTTATTTGGAGGGCTAGTTAGAACTTGAATTTTCCTAGGAATTTTATTTTGTATGTGATTTCCTTCTTGATATTTTGATTCTTTCTATATTTTAATGTCAAATGAGCTTTTGGGGTCATATTTTTTATTGCATATTCTCTTAGGATATGACGACTATGGAAATATTCTTGAATTTTTTTTTTATAATCTAGGATTTTATTATTGTGTAATCTATTGTAAGTATTCTATATAAGTGTGAGAGAGATGACTTTGCATTCATATTCTTACTTTATGGAAGAAAATAGTGATGTGGTAATTCTTCACTAAAGTAAATTATACATTGGTCTTTGATGACTATATAGCATATGTATGAAATATATATGTAAATGTGTAAAATATAATGTTGAATTTTTTAGAATAGATCATTTGGGTCAATGAATGAATTCTCCAAATTGTGTACATTTTCTAGGATTCCTTTTAACATTATTACTTGACTATATCATTTTAGAAGTTATGAAAATGGGTGTAATTGGGCAATTGCATTGTAATAGTGATAAAAAAATAGAAAAAATAAAGAATGGATTAGAAAATCTTATATGGATTGACACTAGAATGGTGTTTTTACCCACTCTTGCATAGCATTTGTGCATTGATTTAAAAAATAAATTATGCATTGTAGATGCATGTTATTTGTGTGGATTAAATGTTCCAACTATACTATCATGCATTGTGAAGAATTTAAATGGTGTAAAATGAAAGTATCAACTAGAAATATACATTATAATTAATGCATATCTAATATGTTGGTGGTATTTTATTTTTTGATCTGATTAAAGTCTTAAAGGTCTCATAAACTTTGTGTTCTTTCGATTTTTTTCTAAATTCTCATGAATATTAAATTTTAGGTGTGGTGTATCATTTTATTTCAATCATGTTTGGCTAGCATTTGTCACACTAAAACCTTCAAATAGGGTTCCACCTTTTGGGAGATGGAACTTAAGGGGGATTAGGGTCGCTCCACCTATTTCACTCAAGTTTCAATAAAGGATACCAAGTTCCCTCAACCAATTGGCTTGATTGAGGGATGGACATGGGGATTAGGATGGTTTCCTTGGCATGATTAAAGAAAAAAGGGGATTCACCACCAATCCAAGGCTTGGAAAAAAGAAGATACAAATCATATGTAAACCTAATTATGCAACCTAAGATATAAAACTAAAAATAAAAATAAACAGAGAAGGGAAAGAGGGACACTTGGAATATTGAAGATGTTTGAAACAAGGTATGTACTCCAAAAATTATGAATTTTAATGTACAATAGGATTCATATGCTAGTAGGGGTGATTTAGTCCTAGTTTATGGTTTTGGGATGAAATTAGAATCTCAAACTACTAAACCAAGATCTAAAAAAAATATCTTGAAATTTGGTATAATGGGACTCATATGCCAAAAGTGGTGATTTAGCCCCAGTATCAAGGTTACTCTGAAACTCTGATATCCTCTAATGTTCTCTTGTAGCTTCTCTCCTATCAAAACTCTGAATTTGTAACTCTGAATTTTGCTTTGTAGATGACTTTTTGTGATCTTGTGATGTAGATGACAACTTTGCAACTTTGACAACTTTCTCCAATATTACTCTTCAATGGATCTTCAATCTAAATCTACAAATCACACATCAAATAGAGAGAAAAATGTTTTTTTAGTGGATAGGGGTTTTCCTTGGTCAAACCCCATTTTGGTAATCAAACCTTAAAATGAAATGAAATAAAAAGAAGGAATGATGGGTGAACAAATATGCGGTATTACAACTCACCAAACACTTGGAAGAAAGTCTACAATCCTGTATGAAATGGCTAGCATGAATGTAGATCTTGACTTAAATTCTTGCTTGAATCATAAGATACCTACATCACAAATGTTACCTCAAAAATAAATATGATGAATGATGACTTTGACATGATGCTTGATTCTTGAATATAGCTCCAAAATGCTTGATAATCAGCTCTTGAATGCTCTTGTTCACAAATTTTCTATAAGAATTCTTTCTTCAATTTACTAGTTGAAATTATGTGAAATAACATTGTATTTATACTTGTTTATGCCAATTTTCCTAAAATTATGACACTACAAGCCGACATCAGATCTAGGAGAATAAAATCCCACCTAGAATTTGAATTCAAAATAGGTCCAAGCTAAGTGGAACTGATATGCCAATTGGGGTGTATGAGTCCCAATAGGCTAAACTTGGGACACAAATCTCATGAAATGTTAAGTTCTATGCCAAATTTAGGTTTAGGCCCCAAAACTTAGGTGGGACCCATATGCCCAAGGTGGCATATGAGTTCCATATCACTAAATTTAGGCCATACAAACCAAAAACATTAAATTATGATTTGTTACTTAATATATGTGAAGATTATCCTCATAAAGATGCATTAAACAATGCTTGTGGATGCAAAATAGGACCAACTAATGATAAAGAAGCCTAATTTTATCATGGAGGGTACAAACAAGTGTGAAAATTTAGAGGGGTACATTTTTATACACTACATTTAGCCCCAAATTTAGTGAGGAAATTGCTTCAAACTCACTCTAAAGTAGACAAAATCCCATCAAGAGGGTTCCAAGTGTACCAAATCTAGTGACATAGGATGATAATGAGCAAGAGGGTTACACAATCCCCCAAGATCAAGATCCTATGGTAAACCAAAATAGGAACAAAAGAACATGCATGAGAATGACAAGGTCTAACAAGCATACATTCCAAAGACAAAGAGAGAAAAACATAAACAAAAAGGGGTGGATCAAGCTTCAACCATTTGTCTTGCATGCTTTGGATAAGCTCTAAGTTGTTTTTCCAAAAAAAATTACAAGTGGAACACGATGTCCACTATGTAAACAAAAAAAATGCTGACAAGGGTTAGTAGAACCTCAAGGTATCCACTAGGGGAGCCCCCAGCAAGACTCATATGCAAGTGGCTGGTATGTGCTCACATAGACAAGCAAGTGGCTATGGGAAAGTCATGCCTAAGTTTGGTTCCCACATGCACAACCATACCAGAGCTATACCTCCTGATAACTTTGATAAGGTGCCACACAACACGAACATCAAGATCCATGAGGCAAGTAAAGCTTTGTATGCTTGACACCCATGAACAAATAGGATGGCTCCACAAGCAAGAAAAGTGTGTTATGCAAGGTCGCCATATAACATATATTGTAAATGAAAAATAGTGTAAGGTACATTCAAAGGAGTTCTGCTTAGTTCATGAAAGGTATTAACTTAGGAGACATTTTTCCTAACGTTTCCAAGAGAGGACCAATCAAAGAATAGAAGATTCACAACTTAGGGGATGTAGTGTATCACATCAATCCACGAAGAGGAATGTAATATGCTAAGAGAGATCATGCTCATGAAGGAAATCACATCCAATGTCACCACAAAGAGAACAACACATTGCATGAAGTAAGAAGACTACACAATGAAACGTGAGTTGAAATGCCAATGTATGGCTCCACTTTAAATAAATTGCTAAACACCATGTTGTAAGAAATTAATTTAAAGTACAAAATGATAAATGCTAACAATAAAGAAGACATGAGAGCTTTTTGGATAGCCCTATGCCAAGTCATATGTTTTTTTGGACACTGGAAATGGATGCTTCACCTCCTCGTCCACAAAATGGATACAAGGAAAGGGATCCAATTTCATGATATTCACACTCAAGCACACCTTAGAGACATCAATGCAATGAAGGATGTGATAGATCTTACTATACGGAACCCTTGGAGATGATGTAATGGGTTCACCACCAAGTGTAAACATGGAAAATATAAAATATTCAAAATCATAGTGTGATATGCAAATTAATACTAAATGACCTAAGAATGTAAGTAAAATGTAACAAAAAGCTATGAAATTAGAAATGTGCACATGAAATTTTTTTGGAGATGGAATGGAGCTTTAGATTGATGTTGATTGGGACTCATATGCCAAGTTGGATGAATCAGTCCTGTTTTGGGGAAACTGTGTAGGAGCAAGTTTCAACGAAAAGGGTACTCAGATCTACAAAATTATGTTTAGACCTAGGCAGTGGAACTCATTAGCCAATAGTGGTGAATTAGTCCACTTCTTCTTTTCTAGAAATTTTGAAGTGGATTTTGTAACTCTTAGTCTACTCTGCTCTTCTTGATATAGATTTGAGTCTAAAGCTACCAAACTCAACCTGTATTCCTTCCCTAAGACTTGTTTGCAACTTTGAGAAATTTGAATTGCTTTGAAAACTTGATGAAAACTTTTCCAATCTTTCTCTTTGAAAAATTTTCAACCTAGACCTACAAATCACATGTAAAGAGAGGGAAAATTATTGTGGGGTTAGTGAATAAGGGTTTTCCTTGGTCAAACTATTGGAAGAATGACTAGATTCTCTATATTTTTTCATTGATGTCACCATGGTAGTTTGGTCCGGTACTCTAAAATGGTGCATATGATTGTCTTATCTTCTTCGGTGGTTGATCTAGTATTCTAGTTCATACTTCTTCCAAGATGACATTTTTTGGTTTTGGTTTTGGGAAACTATTGATGGTTGTTAAAGGAATGCATGATAAGGTTATTTTGTGTTCTCATGCTCATACAATGAAGTGACATTATTTTGTTGGTTACATTGAAGACTATTCTTGGCCAACTTGTTAAGATAATTTTGGATATGACATGAAAACTTATGTGCGATCTATTCCTTAGTTCGAGCTGAAATATTGAAATGTGCTAATGGTTAAAGCATTTTGAAAATCCTTTGTGGAGCTGACAATTGATATCCTTTATAAATAATTGCATCTAATTAGCTTGACCTAATTAGTGCTTGCGATGAAGATTGGGTATACATATAAGTATATGGCGAATAGTTTGATAGAGAGTGTGTGAATGTGTGTGTGTGCGAGTATTTTTGTGGAAGCACAGTGATTCTATAGAAAAGTGATAGAAGAAATAAGTAATTGTTGTGCAGTTTCCGCACACATGCCCTTCTGAAATTAGGGACCCTCTTCTATTGCTTTTCTTTCTTGTTTGCTTTTTGCAGGGTCCTAACTTCCTTCCCCTTAAGGGAAAATTCTCTTGATCTTGGTCCTATCTTGCCCACATGTGTAATGAAAAACTTGCATTTGAGATGTCATCCTACAACTTTAAGTGATGGTTTAGCTCTTAAGAATCAACCCTTGGTCAAAGAAGTCTAAAATCAGGAAAAATTGGCTAAGTTATGAGCATGTTGAGGGAATCCAAGGTACCTTGGATTACCCAAACCTTAGTCTAGTTAGATAATTCAAGCTACCTTGGATTACTCGAATTTAGACCCCTATCATATTGTCGAGTTTTCATCAGAAGCCCATACATGCATTTATTACTTGAAATTAATGAGCTCAAAAGATTAATTTGGAGAATAAATTGAAAACAAGAGGTCATTTGGTCATTCCTTATTGTTGAAGGATCAAAGTCAGATAGAGTTTTCATCACAAGGAATTTGGTATTGAGTTTGATATTGAGATTCAACATTGGGATTGCATTCTTTGATGATCATTTAGGGTTCTTGACCCTTGCTACTTTCATGTCATCAAGTTTCTCCTTTGTTTCTTGTGGTTTCATGGTATGGGTCAAATTCTTCTAATGTGATTTTGTTTTGTTTGGGATCTATTTATGAATATTTGAGTAAACTAATCATTTTTAAAGGTTTGGTGTTGAGTTTTGTTTTCTCATTTGGGGCTCATAGTTCCTTAAAGGAGTTATTCTGGAGGAGTTGAGGGTAGGGTTTCATTTTAATGCATTAAGTGAATAAACTAGTCAATTTCTTTTGATACCTTCTCGTTGCATCTTTTGTCTATAGTTAACATTTTGAACTTGTAGTGATTTATGCTTTCTATAAGAGATTAAAACCCTAGTTGTTGAGATTGAAAGCTTGAGAGTGTAGTTAATGTTGATGGTTATGAGGTAGTTTTGCTTGAATGAAATCCATAGTGTAATCTCAATGATTTTTCCTTAGGGATGATTAAGTGTTCATATTTTATCAATTTGAAGAGATCAAGATTCAATAATTAGCAAAATCTAGAACCCATATGAAACTTGGAAGCTCTAAAGGACCTTATATTTTTTGAGATCTAATCCACTTAGAGAATATGAGCCCCCTCATATTATCCAAATCCCATGATTTATTTAAACATCAACCTTCAAAGTGAACACTTAATTGAATTTCAAGTTTAACATCTCATCGATAAGTCCAAGCCAACTCGGATTACCCAAACAACAGTTCACCCTGGTAATATGAGGTCCCTAGAAATCCATGAGATTCTGAGTCCAATCTTCTGGTGAGTGAAAATCACTTGAGAATTGAATTAAAATGGTTCACGAAGTCCTTTGAAAGTTATTAATGATTGAGTGTGATATAATGCAATAATGAACTTGATCTATTAAGGATTGCAAAGGATTTTTGACCAAAATGTGAGTAATATGCAAATTTTGGTCAATCTGAGCTAGCTCGGATTAACTGAACCATAATCTAGTCAAAAATTCTAAGATTTCTTAGATTATCCAAACTTTCTTATTTCTTCTTGTATTTTGAGTATCATTGATAAGTAATTAGCATATGATGATTTCTTGGAATTACTCAATGGATATCAAGCTATTTGGAGTTTATTCACTTATATTTCATTTTGGAATTTGATGAAGTTGCTGACATAGAATTTCCATTAGAACTTTAATGGTTAATTAGCATTCTCATCTCATGTTGATGCTTCATAGAGTGGATCTATATTTTTATTTCATTTTGGTGATTATGGTATTTCCCCTAATAGATGCGGGATGAGGTTAGTCCTAGAAAAAGCACCAAGAAAAAAGAAGCTCTAGTATAAGAAGAAGTGAGGAGAAGATGGGAAATGATGAAGTATGACTTCAAGGGCATTTGGCCAGAGACCAAGATTGCCTTCACATGCTCAAGGATTTCAAATTCCAGCATGGGCCATGTAGATTATGATGACTTCCAACAAAGGATGTTTGGGAATGCACCAACTGAGCTAGATCAAAATATCACCCACACTGGATTGGCACAAGAAGTAGGATTTTGACTAACACAACTATGTCTGGAGCTAGTCTTGGAATGTGCAAAGCATTATGACTCTAGGAAAAGAATCATAATTGGTCCACAAGGAAGGGTCATGGAAAATTTAACTAAGGAGTCAATTGCAGAGGTCTTTAACATTGCCTAAGCAGTTCAACAAAAATGACTTCAAGCTGGAATACCATGACATCATAAATATTTTGGGTAGAATCATGGGAGCGGAAGCGGCACACATCTTTCAAACATGGATGTTCCATCCTATCACACAGATTATGGAAAATAAACATTATCACTGGGAAAGGATCATAAGAACCTGTGTTATATGTTTAATTGTAATGTAAATGAAAACAAAAACACTAAATGAAACCTTAAACTAAAGAAATTTAAATTAAATTTAAACAAACAAAATCTTTAGTGCCATCCCATTTTTCTCTATCCATAGAGATTCTTTTGAAGCTTTTTGGCTCTCAGATTGTGTAAGCTTCTCCAAATGGCTGCTGCAGAACGAGTATGCAAAAGACAACTATTCTAGATGCTGATGAAAGTGAAAATGCAGATGAATATGGACAGGGGCTGTAGATTATGTACAGGGGCTGTGAATTGAAAATGTCATGATTCTACTACTATTATGCTATGATTCTATGCTATTGCTATGAAAATGCTCTATGAATGCTGGGAATACTATGCAATTTGCCTATAGTTTACTTGCTTCAAATTCTATATGATTTTGGAGCTCCCGGCAGCTGTATTTATAGATTTTTTGCAGGCTTCATCCCGGCTGGCAAGAATCTACGGCTATGAATTTGTCTGGTAAGTTTGAATGGTGAGAGATTGAGAGGTTGAGAAGAAAATGGGGGAGGTTGAGAGGTTGGAGAGAAGAATGGAATCCTGTCTTCAACCCACGGGAACAAGCCTGCACTGAAACAGAGAAATTTAATTTTCTGTTTTGGTAGTTTGTTTCCCGGGAGTTGAAGATAAATCCCCAAATTAAATAAATAAAATTTATTTAATTTAATTTATTGCATTTTGATTTTTGATTTTTGAAAACTATAGAAGAATTAATTAAATATTTTTGGAATATTTAATTATGATATGACTTTAGAAGAATATGAAATATTTAGAAGATTTAATTAAATATTTTTGGAATATTTAATTATAAATAGATTTTTGAATCGAATTAGAGGAATTTTGAAATGATTTAAGAATGAATATTTAAATTAGATTAGAAGAAATAATTAAATATTTTGGAATATTTAATTGTAAATGATATTTAGAAGAAGAATAATATTTTAATCTTTATTTGAATAAGATATTCAAACAAAGATTATTGATAATTAATATAAATAAATCGTAATGTTTATTTAATTAATTAAGAAATGAATATGAAAAGATGATTAAATAAACTTATTTATTTAATCGAAATGAAAGAATGAAGAAATATAAATAAATTATTTATATTTATTTATACGCAGATAGAATTGAAGATTTTAATTAAATATTAAAAATATTTAATTAATTACCAGACAATATGATGTGACCATTTTAAGGTGTATACATTTTTCCCCTCTTTGAAGTGATGTGTTTTACGCATTGCTTCAAAGAATTTTGAATTTTTGCCCCAAATATTGATTTGAGATGTTGATAGATGTATGCCCCCGCGAACGATGAATCGATATTAAATTTTTTTATTTTTTATTTTTATTATTATTATTATTATTATTATTTTATTTTTATTTTTTTTATATGGATTTTTATGATTTTAAAGATATCGATTTATCGTTCGAAACTTATGATATGAAGAAATTGACCTGATAAGATATGAAATGAAAATTTGATGAAGAAATTGCCCTTGGTATGTAAAAATATGATAAAATGCCCCAATTTTACCATTATATAGGTTAAAAATGTCATTTTCCATGTCATTTTCAATTTTAACCTAGTAAAATTTGCAAATATTGAGCTCTGAGTTGATAATTATGGCACTTCCAGTTCACCTGCACCGTTTCGAGCGTATCCGACGTCATTAGTGGCCGGCGCAATACGGACCTCCGGTATGTGTCTCATAAATTCTTGTCTCTCGAAAATTTTGTTTTTGCGCACGTTTTTAATGTTTTAATTCAAAAACATTGAGTTTTAGCGCTCTTAAAATGTATCGTAGTGCATGCAATAATTTTTGTAGTGCATTTAATACTGTAGCGCTCTTAAGACTTATCGTAGTGCATTTGACAATTTTCATAGCGCATATAATATTATAGCGCCCGTGATATATTTCATAGCACCTTTGATGATTTTCATAGCGCATATGATATCATAGCACACCTGAAATGTTTTATAGCGCTCTTAACAAATCTTGTAGCGCAAAATTTTCCATAGCGTCGTTGATAGAAATCATAGTGCCATTAATTGATTCTGTAGCGCAAAAATTTCCTTAGCGTTGATAAAGAATTTTGTAGCGCATACAACTAGTTTTGTAGCGCTTTTTGTTCCACATGATAAATTTGTTTCCCAAGTTGTTGGAGAACAAATAGTAGCTGATAAATTTGCTTTTAAAGTTGTTAAAAACAAATAGAATAAATAAGTTTTCTCCTAAAGTTGTTAGAAAGAAACTTGATGTTGATTATTTACGTTCCATGATGATGAAAAACAAATAGTTTGATTGATTTGTTTGCTTCTAAGATTGTTAAAAACAAACATGATTTTGATATTATTCGCATTTCATAATGATAATGAAAAACAAATAATTTGATTGATTCATTTTGGATTGATACGTTAAGATGATTTGATATTGATGTTGTTTTGATGATGTATGTGAACAGGAGAGACTAGGTGTCTTGCAGTTACGAGAGACTTTCCTGAGCACATGGTCATTGATTCCACATTTATTACAGTCTGATAGAGATGTGATTGATGCTTGTGGTTTGACTTCATTACTTGATATGCCCGAGGTTCACCTCAATAGGGCTTTATTGACAGCACTTGCAGAGCGGTGGCATAGCGACACCAACACCTTTCATTTACCGACCGGCGAGATTACAGTGACTCCCGAGGACGTATATCGCATCCTACGGATCCAGTGATGGGAGAGATAGTTGTGTTTGACAGACGAGAGGCTGGAGGTACTCTTGCTTTGAGACAGATATTCAGAGATGATCAGATTGTTGGGTACTTCATCCCATGGGGTGAGATTACAGATACCTATCCACCTTTACCAGCTGTGCTTGCAGGTTTCATTGGAGGTGTGTTGTGCCTCGACCATAGGTCGAAGGGGTTCGCGATCAGATGGGGTCGTGTCTTAGAGAGCATGGTGATGCAGGGGACACGATATGCATGGGGTACCTGTATGCTAGCCCACTTATATGACGAGCTACATCACATTGTATATGGTAGAGGCCGGAGTTTTGCTGTCGGATGCTCATTATTACAGATATGGGCATGGGAGCATTTTGCAGTTTTACGTCCATTGACTCGAGGAGAGCGACCAGCTAGTCGAGCATACAGATGGAGATATGCACATATTATTGCTCAGCCTAGACTGGGCAAACTAGTGTATTGGCAGCGGCTTTTAGATAGTTTGGACACAGTATGCTGGAGGCCATATTTGGATTGTGAGCCATGGCCAGAGGATGCGAGGGAGATGCCTTTTGTATGCACTTCCAGATTTTTGATTGGATGGACCACATGGATCTTGGAGAGATTTCTTGCTGGATGTGTATTGCGACAGTTTGGTCGGACTCAGGGTATGCCTGTTGGTTCAGCTATTTATGCGCGGCGACAGTCAGAGCTTGCAGTGTGGGGCCCACAGGATCTCTTATGATGCAGCTGTGGCAGAGTTCATCAGTTTAGGAGCACAGATGTGGGATTACCAGGTGGATGTTCTTGATGCAGGAGCGACACCAGAGTATGTTCAGTATGTTCTACAGCATCCACCTCCATGCATGTTTGATCCTGATGAGGCCATTGCTCCTGTCATTGGACAGAGACGTCGACAGAGAGACTCAAAGTCAGGTGATGACGATTCAGAGGACAGTGATGACGAGGAGGGTAGTGGAGATGATGACTCAGATGGAGATGATGGTGGTGATGGTAGGGGTGGCAAGAGAGGTGGCAGGAGAGGTGGTGGAGGAGGTAGGGCAGGCATAGGTGGACCACGGATGAGGCATACTAACCCATCCCCGTCAGTGGATCCGACAGTAGCGAGTCAGATATCTTCTCTGCAGAGCACAGTACAGAGCTTACAGGCTCAGCTATCATAGGCACAGGCCTTGATTTCACAGTTGCAGGGTCAGGTGACTTCGATCACTGCCGAGAGAGATGCAGCTAGACAGCAAGGTGAGCAGGCCATTGCCTTAGCAGATAGCCTACAAAGAGTGGCAGGTAGCACTTTTCCAGGTGATATGATGAGAGAGGTTACGAGGGCTACTCGAGAGGCAGAGTTTTATCGCACTAGATATCATGATGCAGTCCCAGCTGAGCAGAGAGAGAGCTACACTCAGTGACGATCTACTCATGGTCGCTCTCGTACTACCAGTAGGGGTGTGACACAGCCATTACCTCCTAGAGGGCCACCAGGGTCAGGCGGAGTAGGTCCATCAAGGGCAGGTGATACAGGTCCATCAGGGGCAGGTGGTACAGGTCCTAGGCCAGCTCCATCACAGGATAGCTCTGCCTAGTGCATTGTACATGATTCTTTTATGATATTCTGTTGAGACATTTTGTATACACCGTGAGATGATCACATTTTTGATGATATTATATCTCTTGTAGTTGACATCCTTGTACATTTTGACATTCATTTTTGAAATATATGAAATGCAGTGATGATTTTACATGATGTATATATATGATGTGTACTATATGATGGCTTCATGATTTATGATTATTTATATACATGATGGTATGAGACGAAATTTATTTGATGAATGAATGTATGATGTATGTATGTTTTGTTTTTATGATTTTCTCAATGCAAAGGTATGTAAAATGTATAAAACAATATTTTGTGAATGTCAAAATATACTCAGTCATATTTGAAAAGATATAAATCTTTGATTCTTTGCTAGCTTTTTAGAAATCTATAAATGCAAAATGCAGATTCTAACATGAATGGAATCTATACTAACCATGCAGGACATTCATACAATATTGCCATTTGGAGAGCTTATGTGTGCTTTTTGTATCATCATAGAGCTTTGAAATGTTGAAAGTTAATACAAGCATCAAAGGGTATGTTAGCACCAGTGATGACCTGAGTATTGCTTTCATGATTTTTAATATAGCAAGTTAATACAAACATCTAGGTATAATTGAACCAAGATGACCTGAGTATTGCTTGCATAAACAAACAAGAGTTAACCCTTTTCCCATGCAAATTCCGAAATGTCATCCATGATCCATAGTAGAGCATGTCTCGCGACCAAATTGCATAGTACTAATGATTTCCTCACAAACAGAAGACAAAGAAAAATCATACTCCTTCCTTGCTTTTCTAGTTCAGTACATCATCGAATTACTCCAGAGATATGATAGAAAATCAAACAACTATTCAAATTCTGCTTAAGGCATTTCAAACATTTATTCAGATTAAGATCATCCAATTTGGTTATCATCATTGATATTCTCACTTCAATAGTTGTTTGGATCATGTTGTTTTTGATTCTCATTGGCATAAACATGTTTGTGATTGATTTGTTTTGACAATGTTTGTTTTGTTTTGTCAAGCTGTTATTTGTCTGCTTGTGATATTTTGAAAGCTCGTTGCCCCTCTCTTGTATGTTTCTGCATTTTGCCCCCAATGTAAACACAACCTAAAGATAAAAGATATGTACAAATTCATCAAGCCATGATGAAACCTAAAGATTCCCATTATATGGTATGGATAATGAAAGATATATACAGATGATAGACGTGGATGAATGATGCCTAAAGTGAAAATAAGACATAAACTAATAAATGGAGGAGCCCATTGTAATCACAAGTAGCGCTTGTTTGCCAAGTTTTCACCACTTGTTTTTATTGCACTTTTTCAGATTTTTCTGATTTTTTTGATATTTTTTCAGGACTTTTTATGATTTTTTTTTATTTTTTCAGGACTTTTTATGATTTTTTTGATTTTTTCAGGACTTTTTAGACATAGAACTTCTTAAGATGAATACTATTGATTGGCTCTTCAAACAGGTCCCCCTCTGATGTGGATAACTGATATGCTCCAGAACCATATGCTGCTACAATAACAAATGGACCAAGCCAATTAGGTTCAAATTTTCCTTTCTTTTCTCTATCTTGCTGATTACGTGGATTTTCCCTCAAAACTAAGTCACCCACTTGAAATGCCCGTGGCTTAACTCTGTGGTTATAACTACGAGACATGACTTGTTGATAACCTTTCAAGTGATCAGCTGCATGTTGGCGTTTTTCATCTAACAGTTCGAGCTCTTGAAGGCGAGAAACTCGGTAGTCTTCATCACTTATCAATCCCTTAAGTGAAACCCTAAGCGAAGGTATTTCAACTTCCAATGGTAAGATCGCTTCTGCTCCATAGACTAAAGTATATGGTGTAGCTCCTGTTGGTGTGCGAATACTAGTTCTATATGCCCACAAAGCTGGGTTGAGTTGAACATGCCAATCACGTCCAGCATCATTTACTGTCTTCTTCAATATCTTCAAAATGGTTTTGTTAGAAGCTTCTGCTTGACCATTACCCTGTGGATAATAAGGTGTAGAGTACCTGTGTTGGATATGAAATCTTTCACAAAGTTCATCAACATCCTGATTCTTAAAAGGTCTTCCATTATCAGTAACAATAGAATTAGGAATTCCATATTTACAAATAATGTAATTCAGGATAAATGAAGATATCTGTTTACCAGTCACTGTTGTTAGAGGAACAGCTTCAATCCATTTTGTAAAATACTCAGTAGCTATGATGATAAACTTATGACCATTTGACGATGAAGGATGTATTTTACCAACAAGATCTAATCCCCACTGAGAAAAAGGCCATGTTGAAATAAAAGGCTGCAATTCTTGTGCAGGTGCATGAATAAGATTCCCATGGATCTGGCATTTAGAACACTTCTTAACAAAAGTAAAAGAATCTTGCTCCATGGTAGGCCAATAGTATCCCATTCTGACAAGTTTCTTCGCTAAGGTCAAACCACTTGAGTGAGTTCCACAAATACCACCGTGAACCTCTTGTAAGGCTTTTTCAGATTCGTCACGTTCAAGACATCTAAGGAGTGTACCATCAAGACCACGTCTATAAAGGATATTGGCAATTAAGGTATAACGGGATGATTGGCGTATGAAATTCTATTTTTCGTTGTGGGATAAATCTAAAGGAAAGATGTTATCTTTCAAATAGGTATAAGTTTTTCCATATAAGGGTGAATCTGAACCGGTTAAATGACATATAACTTGGGTTTCAAGATTATCATATGCAGGAGAAAACAATTGTTCCACCAAGAATTCATACTTGGTTTGATCTTCTGATATTTGTAATAAAGAAGCAATGGTAGCCATTGCATCTGCAGCTTTATTGTCAATTCTTGATATTTGTGAAAACTTAATTGACACAAAATATTTCTTATAATCATCCACCATGTTTTTGTATGGTAGCAACTTATCATCTTTGGTTTGATAGTCATCATTAATTTGATTAATGATAAGTTGTGAATCACCATAAACTTCCAGCTCTGTAATCTGCCATTCCAAAGCTATCTTTAATCCTATGAGTAATGCCTCATATTCTACTATGTTATTTGTGCAAGGAAACATCAACCGATATGATCGTGAGATGGTATGTCCTTCAGGTGTAACAAAAAGAATCCCTGCCCCCGAGCCATATTGTGTATAAGATCCATCAAAATATAGTGCCCACGGTCTCTGAATTGTTGTTGTAAAGACATCTGCATCAGGAAACTCAATATGCATTGGATTGTCTTCTTGTAAAGGAGCTTCAGCTAACTGATCTGCAATGACCTGTCCTTTAATCGCTTTTCGATCTACATAGTGAATATCAAACTCACTTAAGATCATTACCCATTTTGCAAGTCTTCCTGTTAAAGTGGCTCTGCTTAATAGGTATTTCAATGGATCTATCTTTGTTATCAGCTTAACTGTATGAGTCAACATATAATGTTGCCACTTTTGAGAAGCAAACACTACTGCAAGACAAGCTTTTTCAATGAAACTGTAGTTTAACTCATGTCTTGTTAAGGTTCTGCTGATATAATATATAGCCCTTTCTTTACCTGTAGAGTCTTCTTGTGCTAGCAATGCACCCAAAGATACTTCTGTTGCTGAAATATAGAGTATAAGTGGCTCTCCTGGAATAGGCGGAATTAGAACTGGTGGATGTGTAAGATATTGCTTAATCTGATTGAATGCTGCTTCACATTTGTCATCCCATTTAAATGGAACATTTTTATGCAATAGATGTGTGAATGGCAAGCTTTTGTCTGCCAGTTGAGCTATAAACCTTCTGATGGACTGTAATCTTCCTTGCAAGGATCTTAATTGACTGATATTTCATGGTGGAGGCATGTCCATTATAGCTTGTACCTTTTCTGGATCAACTTCTATACCCTTTTCTGAAACAATGTACCCTAGGAGTTTTCCAGATGTAACACCGAAGACACATTTCTTTGGATTCAGTCGAACATTGAATTTTTCCATTCTGACAAAGATTTTTGACAAGATTTCTAGGTGTTCATCTCGTGTATGAGATTTAGCAAGTAAATCGTCAACATAATCTTCCATGAATGTATGCATCATATCATGAAAAATAGTTGTCATTGCTCTTTGATAAGTAGCTCCAGCATTCTTTAACCCGAATGGCATTACATTCCAGCAATAAGTACCCCAAGGACATGTGAACGCTGTTTTATCTTGATCTTCTGGTGCAATTTTTATCTGGTTGTATCCTGAGAATCCATCCATTAATGAATACATTGCATGACCAGCAGTTAAGTCAACAATCAAATCTATGTTAGGTAAAGGAAAATCATCTTTGGGGCATGCTTTATTTAAATCCCTGAAATCTGTACAAACTCTGATCCTTCCATCTGGCTTTGAAATAGGTACAATGTTTGAAATCCATTCTGCATAGTCAATAGTTCGAATGAATCCAACATCTAAAAGCTTCTTTAATTCTTCCTTGACCAATAATGCAACATGTGGATGCATCTTTCTGAGCTTTTGCTTTACAGGTTTTATCCCAGGTTTGATAGATAAATGATGCATTATCAGATTAGGATCTAACCCTGGCATATCAGCATATGACCAAGCAAAGTTAATTTGATTATCCTTCAAGAATTGCATGAATTTCTGGACTTCTTCAACTGTTAATGATGCTGCAATTTGCAAAACTTTTGGCTGCTCTGGTGTACTTATGTTGATTGATTCTGTTGGTTCAATCAAAATAGAAGATCTTTCATGATAATACTTGGGAAGAGTGTCAAATTTCTCATCCTTCAGTGCCTCAGAAAGGTTTTCACTGTCAGATTTGCTCTTTATTTTTCTCTTGTTTTGATCTATCACTTCCTTTTTTCGGTTTTCATCAATAGATCCATCTTTTATTTCATTTATTTTGCAGCTAAGAGACTTGACACTCTCCTTGTCAAAATCATGAGTATAAGATTCTTGAATGAAACAATTGTTTTCTTCATTTAAGGAACAAAGGAAAGTTATAACATCTTCATCATTACTGAATGTAGGAATATGGATAGGTGCGTCAATGTCCCAATCTATAAGTTCTGGATAAACTAAAGGCATAGGATCATTAGGTTGGGTAAGGTCTTGAATTGTCAAAGTCATGATATGGTTGTCATCCTCATGGTAGACAAGGTCTATGATGGTATTCTCCTGTTGATTATCAATCTCGTTAGAATCTAACTCTTCCTCACTTGAGTCATGATCGCTTTGTAAAACATAATCAAGTGGAGGCCTTGATCCTTCTCCTTGTATGAGAACAGGTGCATATTTATGTATAGTATCAATTTGTTTATCCCTCCAGAATTCATCATTATAAATGGTGTCCCATTCATATTCATTAGAATCAGTATCTGAACTATTTTGCAATTGGAAAACTGATTCATGAGATTTATCTGACACGGATTCTCCTTCATGAACTAATGATGTCTGCTGTGAAGTAAGTTCTTCTTTATCTTTACCATACCCAAGTCCTGTTTTATCACTTGAATGCTTTGAAATAGGCTGAATTGGTTCCACAATTCCTTCTCTTCGTTTCCCTATAGGACCATTCCCTTCATAACCCATCTTTTGCATGATAGCGTACCCTTTACCATATTGTTCTTTAGGTAACTTAATGTGTAAGAGAGATTCATCTTCATCTTTGTATAGCCAATTTAGGATGTCCCTATCTTCAGCTTCTTCTTCAGTGGTATTAGCTCTAATGAATTTTCCATCAAACTTTGTGATTGGCACGGAAGTTTGAGATGTAGAAGCAGTCGCAATCTTTTGATTTGATAAAGTTGGTAATCCATGTGATCTTGGAGAAAGAGGTAAAGTAGAAAGAGATAGTGAATATTCACCTACCCCTTTGTCTTTAAACTTCAGCTTAGTATCAAGATTCTTTGTCAATTCTTGCAATTGGACTTGTAGATTGGAAGAAGAAACAACAAGAGCTTCTCTATTGTGTGGCACAAAGACATCTTGACTCACCCTAAGATTGGAACAAGTTTGGGTACTATTGTAATCAGCTTGTATAGTTATTTCTTGTCCATCATATGGAAACTTGATACATTGATGATATGTTGATGGTACGGCTTGCATATCATGGATCCACGGACGACCCAAAAGTATGTTATAAGACAGATCTCGATCTAGAACCTGACAAAAAGTATTCTTCACAACAGGTCCCACTCTGATAGGTAGCAATATTAATCCCTTAGAAGCTCTTTCTTCATCATCATATGCCTTAATGGTTATCTTCCTTCGTGAATCAATTTCATTTTCTGAAATTCCTAAGGCATTTATCAATTTTAAGGTACAAATATTCAAACCGGCTCCTCCATCTATTAAGACACGTCTAATTCGATGTTTATGGATCATGACTTCAAGATAGAGCGAGGAATTATGTGGATGTGTCATAGAAGCATCATCTTTATCGGAAAATGAAAGACAAGTGGGGGAAGACAAATGTCCCACCATGGCTTGAAATCTGTTTGCATCTAGATCAGTATCAACAGTTGTGTTCACAAGCGCTTCTTCTAAAATATTTTTGTGTATGGGGGATATTTTAAGAAGTTCAAGAATAGAAATTTGAGCTGATGTTTTTCTCAATTGATCAACCAGATTATACTGAGTTGGAGAAGAAATAGTTGTTTTAGATGAACTTCCTTTTAAAACAACCTTTGCTTGACCTCTTGTTGTTACATTAACCTGTTGATATTCTTGTTTTCCTTTAATTTTGATAACATTAATCCGATTATCATCTGTGTAAATATGGCGGATTATATTGTCTTCAACATTATGTATGCTTTTGGCTTTGGTATCCGATGTTTCCCCCTTTTGGTAGTTTGGCAAAGGATCTTTGAATACTTGATGATCATCATTGGTATGATGTCCCTCAATTGTAATAGTACCATTGTCAATTAAATCTTGTACTAGATTTTTTAAAGCTTGACAATTGTTTGTTTTATGACCTTTACATCGATGATAATTGCAATAATACGAGTCATTCCATGATGGTGGTTTAACTCGTGGCTCATAATCTCTTTGTGGTGGTAAAGTAATAACCTTATTATCAAGAAGTTCCTTGAGAGCAGATTCAAGAGATTGACCCAAAGCAGTAAAAGTTCGTCGATTTGAAAAAAATGAAGGTCTAGACGGATTTGATATTTGGGTATTGCCAAGATTATTATTGAAATTACCACGATTTTGATTGGTATTTTGATTGGTCATGTTCTCTTGCTTGGAAATTTGTCCTTTTTGATTGTTGTTTCCTTGTTGAATTGTATTTCCTTGTGAATTGTTTCTTGGAGCACTTGATAGATTGAAAACGGATGGTCTTGTTCGTAAATTATTTGCATCCACTATACCATCATTTACAACATTTTTGTTTCTATTCCAAAACCTTGTTTTATCGTTGTTTTGATTTGATGTACTTGGATTATCAAGTTTTATCACTCCCCTTTTAACCAAGGCCCCTTCAATGGTGATTGCATTTTTAATCAGTTTTTCAAAGTTATGAGGACAATGAAGGTTAAGCCTATAGCTTAATTCTGGATCAAGACTATTGATAAAAATATCCATCTTTTCCTTTTCAGGAATAGGACGAGAATATCGTGAAAATAACCTTCTCCATCTTTGTAAAAATGTAGTAAAGGGTTCTCCTACTTTTTGTTTTACTTTACAAAGATCAAGCATTGTTATTTGATGTTGAATATTGTAGGAGTATTGTGAGATAAACTGATTTATCAACTCCTCAAAAGTTTTGATAGGTGGAGTGATTTTTGAAAGCCACTCCATGGATTGTACACCTAGACTTCGTGGAAATAATCGCATCAAGTAAGTATCGTCATAGGCGAATTCAAGACTCATGTTTCGGAAATCCCTAACATGGTCTATGGGATCAGTTTTTCCATTATACCTATCATACTTAGGAATTTCGCAATGTTTTGGAAATGGGATCATTTGAAGACTCCTATCAAATGGATAAGGAGATATGTCTTCCAAAACATATTTCTTTGTTGTACCTCCTTGCATTTCCTTTATTTGCCCTTGTAATTCTTTTATCTGTTGGTTAAGAGCACTAAAGTCATTAGGAGGATTTTCAGGATTTTGTTTAATCCCCTCTATGTCAAAGGTGTGAGGCAACTTAGCTCCTTGATTAGCTAATGAAAGGAAGTATTTTTCTTTGTTACGTTCTAGGATTCTTTCCATAAGAGTATGGAATTGAGGATCTTGTTCTGCTTCTTGAAGCTTTTCTTCCGTTATCTTCATCAAGATTAAATGTTTCCTCTTCTTTTTCATTTCGATCACCCATTTTACTAGTTGTAGTTTCTCCCTCGTCTTTTTCCATTTGTTTTTGAGATCTCGTGAGAACAGGCATAGATTTTACTCCAAATTTTACTTACTTTTGATCAAAAGAGTGAAATAGTGCAATTGATGTGGTATATATGAAAGTCAGAATGAAAATTCTATGACTTATACGAAATTTTCTAATCTTGTAGCTTGTGTTGTTCCCTAAGTGAAAGGATGAAAATCCTGTTAGTGGGAATATAAGTTCTCTATTGTAAGATTTGATTTGGACGAGTAGAGTATTCGATTGCTGGTTGGGGAATATAACTAAAACGGATGCGTTGACTATGGTTATGCCTTTGAGAAAGGGATCTTCTTTGAAAATAAGCTTGTGAATACAAGGGCTCTATGGCATAATCATCTGAAAGACCTCTAACACAATCATGATACCTATGAAGAAAAGTTCTATATTTAAGTAAAATTTTTTGACTTTGATATAAGAATTGTTGTTTCTTCAATAATTTCTTGTGGTTGAGAGGTTTCTTTGGCTTCTTAATCCTTTTGGAAACGGATTTCTTTACAAATTTTGTAGATTTCCAATCTCGTAACATGAGATTGATCAATATGATAATGAGTGTTTTGGATGATCTTTATCTAAATTAATGTAATGAAAACACATCAAACAAGTTGAAAACAGTTGTTTTTAAGTCCTATGCTAAACATCAAGTGTGTAACCAAAATGTTTTTCAAAAATTGTTTTAACAGGTTTTACACATGACAAGCACTTCAAACAGACTCACTCTTAGTTCTCAAGTAGGTCATCATAGCAATCAATAGCCCACATCTTAAAACTGCGTCGACTCACACAGCCGTGTCACCCCCGAAAGGGCGCCCGTGTTTTTGTCTTTTCCAGGTGCGTACTCAGAGTGACGGAAGTGGATACCGGATCCCCTGAGCAAACAATCCTTGGCAGTTATATGGTGAGTATCTTGGGGGTAGATTCTTCCCTCCCTTGCACTGTGATTGAAACAATGTTCGGAAACTGACTCGGTTAGTTACTACACTAGGTTCGTAGTAAGGATTTCCGTTCGGTGCGGCAAATGATAGACTCCCTCGAGAGACCTCCCTACCTTTAGAACAAAGGCTTTGGGGATGGTTATCAATGCACACTACCGTCAAAAGAGGGTTTCCCCAATTTTGCTTTAAATTTTATAGTGGGGTGGAATAGCCTGGCTTTGGCTTGAACCCACTTGAGTCGTTCCTCTTGGGTGAGTACTTTTTCCCACAAGAGCAGGCTCTCTACAAGGTTTTAATAAAACTTAAAAATGCATAAAAATAAATAAGTGAGTTTGGCATTTTGATCACCCAGTTAAGGGGAGAGCATAGGCCTATCACTGAGAACAAAGCAAACACTAGGTTCAATTGTTAAGCACCAAAATAAAAATTTTCTAACTAAGTGAAGATATTGCTTCACATAAACAGAAAATTCATTTTAAGCCTAAATTGAAAAATGAAGTGTCTATCCTAGGATTGCTTTATTTTATGCTTTAGATGTCTACCCTAGGATTGATAAATTTTTTTTTTTGCTTTTAGATTTTTAATAACTGTCCGCGGCTACGTCGGAATCAGTTAGACTAAACTACAGTTACAGATTACATATTACAGTCTTCTAAAAATTTGTGCTGCAAAACATATTACGGGCGCTGAAATATTCATCACAGGCGTTGAAAGATTAGTCACGGGCGCTAAAAGATTAGTTACGGGCGCTAAAACAGTCGTTACGGGCGCTGAAACAGTAATCACGGGCGCTGAAAGATTAGTCACGGGTGCTGAAAGATTAGTTATGGGTGCTAAAACAGTCGTTACGGGTGCTAAAACAGTAATCACGGGCGCTGAAAAATTAGTCACGGGCACTAAAAGATTAGTTACGGGCACTGAAAGATTAGTCATGGGCGCTGAAAGATTAGTTACGGACGCTAAACTGGAGGTGTTCTTCTGAAAACGTGTCGTCTGCGCTATTCCGCTATTTTTTTCTGTAACCTGTCAAAAAAAACTGCAAACAAAACATTAAAAAGGGGGCAAGTGCCCCACGGTGGGTGCCAAAAATGTGTTATATGCTTAATTGTAATGTAAATGAAAACAAAAACACTAAATGAAACCTTAAACTAAAGAAATTTAAATTAAATTTAAACAAACAAAATCTTTAGTGCCGTCCCATTTTTCTCTATCCACAGAGATTCTTTTGAAGCTTTTTGGCTCTCAGATTGTGTAAGCTTCTCCAAATGGCTGCTGCAGAACGAGTATGCAAAAGAAAACTATTCTAGATGCTGATGAAAGTGAAAATGCAGATGAATATGGACAGGGGCTGTAGATTATGTACAGGGGCTGTGAATTGAAAATGTCATGATTCTACTGCTATTATGCTATGATTCTATGCTATTGCTATGAAAATGCTCTATGAATGCTGGGAATACTATGCAATTTGCCTATAGTTTACTTGCTTCAAATTCTATATGATTTTGGAGCTCCCGGCAGCTGTATTTATAGATTTTTTGCAGGCTTCATCCCGGCTGGCAAGAATCTACGGCTATGAATTTGTCTGGTAAGTTTGAATGGTGAGAGATTGAGAGGTTGAGAAGAAAATGGGGGAGGTTGAGAGGTTGGAGAGAATAATGGAATCCTGTCTTCAACCCACGGGAACAAGCCTGCACAGAAACAGAGAAATTTAATTTTCTGTTTTGGCAGTTTGTTTCCCGGGAGTTGAAGATAAATCCCCAAATTAAATAAATAAAATTTATTTAATTTAATTTATTGCATTTTGATTTTTGATTTTTGAAAACTATAGAAGAATTAATTAAATATTTTTGGAATATTTAATTGTGATATGACTTTAGAAGAATATGAAATATTTAGAAGATTTAATTAAATATTTTTGGAATATTTAATTATAAATAGATTTTTGAATCGAATTAGAGGAATTTTGAAATGATTTAAGAATGAATATTTAAATTAGATTAGAAGAAATAATTAAATATTTTGGAATATTTAATTGTAAATGATATTTAGAAGAAGAATAATATTTTAATCTTTATTTGAATAAGATATTCAAACAAAGATTATTGATAATTAATATAAATAAATCGTAATGTTTATTTAATTAATTAAGAAATGAATACGAAAAGATGATTAAATAAACTTATTTATTTAATCGAAATGAAAGAATGAAGAAATATAAATAAATTATTTATATTTATTTATACGCAGATAGAATTCGAAGATTTTAATTAAATATTAAAAATATTTAATTAATTACCAGACAATATGATGTGACCATTTTAAGGTGTATACAGAACCAATCAAGATGCTCAATTGAGAAGTGTGCAAGAAACTAATGGGTTCACAATGACCTCATATCTAGTGTACATGCTGGCACATAAGACCAAGTATAAGGGTCTCAACTGCAAAGGAACCATTGGGTAAGATAAGATATGGGATGTGTATCCAAAACTACAACATAAAACATCCAACTACATAAGGGCTAATGATGCTTTCTTCATGTATATTCCTATATTGCTGCAAGATGCTCTTCATGTGATTGTTTTTGTTGATGCAATGGATTTAATCAAGCAATATGACTAATGGTTCATTCAATTCCAAAGGTTCACATACATCCAAGTACATGGATCTCTAATTGATCCTCTCAGAATACCTAGATACCCCACAAAGAAGTTCCTAATGCTAGAATTGACAAGACAGATGGTAGGTTTTGAAGAAATCCTAAAACAAGGCAACATAAAGAAGAAAGGATTGGGATCCGATTTCCCATAGAGAATGGGTACTTTAGAGGCCTGCACTTCTATTCAAAGTTCTTAACTAAGAATAAGATGGCCCAATTTGAGTTATATTCCCACACTAAGAGAAGTAATTTCGATCTTATGGTATGGTCGTGAAGCAGGCTGATAGAACATTCAGGCACAAAGATCACATAGAGGACTATTGGGCCAATTGTAGGGATGAATTTGATGTTCTTAGAAGAAGATTCTCTTAGGTTACCCCTCAAATTAATAAGGTTGTATAAAGTAGTACAAGTTCCTATTCAGGTACAAGATGAGGAGGTAAATTGTACCCAGTATCATGATTATGAACCTTATAGGAATCAACTATTACCTCCAATTAATTGGTCTAAGGAAGAAATGGCAGACTTAAATCAAGTTATTAAACTAGTGAAGAAATACTCCAAATTGTGGGTCAAGCACAAAGTGTTGGAATTGGAAGCTAAAGGTGTCAAATTCACCTATTACTTAATGGGAGACTTGGATTCTCAGGATGAAGAATAAGTTGAATTTATAGAAGACGAAGTTGTTGAAACCAATGAGGAGGAAGCCTGGAAGTAGTGCCAACTAAAAGGAGAACCAGGAGCCAAAAATAGGTAAAATAGGGAGAAAGGACCTCTCTTAAGAACAAGAAGACTCCTCAAGTTAGCACTAATGTTGAAGAAGCTGAAACCTCACAACTAGTGAGGAAAAGAATACTCACAAAGAGGTAGAAGGCTAGAAAGGAAAATAAAACTGAAGTTACCACAAACACTCCCTCTACAACAAAGGTTGTGGAATTGGAGAGTTCAGGGGAAAAGCCCTAAGTATATGTTAGGAGAAATTCTCCTCAGCAAAAGGTTGCTCTAGTAGATCAAGTGAGAACTAAAAAAGAGGAGATGCAAGATAAAGAGGCACCTACCGATGATGCAGGAGGAAGAGTAGTTACATGAAATAATTCTCCCATTCCTTCTCCACACCAAAATGTACAAGTTTATAAGGAGGAAATTATTGAAGAAGGAAACATATCTAATGATCCTTAACAACTTAATGAAGAAGATGATGAAATTTCTACCCCCAAGAGTGGAAAGTGGAAGAAATTTGTGCAAGAAATAAGGCAATCCACTTCTAGTGTAGAAAGCAATAACATAGGGTCTAAGGTTGTTCAGGTAAAATAATCAAAGTTCCTTGAGGAGAAAACAATTGATGAACAAAGAGATCATCCTGAGGAAGGGGAAAATAGAGAATAAATTGCTGTTAGTCCTCATTAGGACAAAGGTGAACTGGAAAATCAACTAGAAACTGAGTAGGATGTTGAAATAAATGTGGTTGATAGTACCAAGAAGGAAGTAATAATTGAGTCATCTACAACTTCAAGATGATGGGAGAAAAGGCTTAGCAAGAATCCAATCATTGTATAGGAGGAGACCCCAAGCTGGGAAAATTTTCTTGAACAATGGGGACAACCCAAGCAAAGGAAAAGGGCTAAGATGGTCTCTAGGATATCCAGAGAATAGCAAGGTTATACATGTAGTTGTTCCTCCACCTGATAAGTTTAAAGATGAAGTTAGGCCATTTGATTAGAAGGTGTAGAAAATCAATTTAGGACCTACAACTAAGGAATAAGAAAAGAAGGAGTTCCAAGAACCTTCCCAAGCAATTTGGAGGAGATTTGATAAGGAGACAAAAGAAAAAGAAAAGTTACAAAAGAAATTGAATAATGTTTATAAATCTGTGCAACATTTGATGAAGCCTCTGTAGACTATAGGTAGTGAAGGGACTGTTCCATAAGGATTTTGGGCCAAGGAGATAGTTACAAAAATTAAAAGAGTAAATTCCTCCATTCATTGTACTCATAGATGGCTCCATGATGTTAGCAACAGAGGACATGAAGCAATTGAGTAGATTTAGAAGATATACACTAATGCTTCTAACTTCTTGGATAATACTTCACAATTTTCTGTAGATTGCAATAAAATTGATGAGTCAACTGTTGATGAGCTAAAAAATATTCTACAGGTGTCAAAGGAAGAGATGGATAAGGTGGATATCCTCTCTTGGGATGAGGTTGGTAAAAGTGAAGGAGTGGGTTGAAATCTATAATTATAGGAAGGAGCTCCTCATAAAGGCCTTAAAGAAAATAATAAAATTGTAGGGAAAGATGAAAGAGATTTATAATAATTATATAAGTTTCTTGGAGATAATGACCAGAAGGAGGAAATTTGGATAGAAGAACATGAACATTGGTAGATTGTAGGGTTGGTGGCATGAAATCTATGCTCCTTCTGATAGTTCTCCAATTAACAAGGAAAATTTGGAGGATGTAGCAATTTATATTTCAAAGTTAGAAAAATATCATGAGCTGTAAATTGAATGGAATAAAGTTATGCCACAATATTTGGAGGAATTTTAAAATCATAAAACTAGAATTAAGTTTATTCAAGTTCTAGACCCTGAAGATGTGAAAGAAATATTGGAGAAGGAAAATGAATTATTTAATAAATTAGAGTCCAATCAGGAGGGAGAAAGGGAGAATAGTCAACAACCAACCACCTATATTTTTGTGCCAAACATGTGACCTCCAGCTAGCTAGATGGGAAACCTTAAGTTTTTTTCCACCAAGATGATATTATTGGAAGACCCAAGGTGACCTAGATGAATCCTCAAGCATTAAATGTGAATTTTCTTTTGTCAAAGAACTTTCTAGTTTGACCTTTTGATGTAAACCCTAAATTGGGTCGACCTAGTAAAGGAATTGTCTATAATTTGAGGATCATGCCTCATTTGTAAGAGTTAGAAAGATTTGAGTTATAGTTGCAAGAGCTAGAGTTGAGTTAGGAGTTAGAATTTTCTAAGAGAAAGTGCTACTACATTGAATATTTGAATGTGGCAATATTTGGTGATTCAATATAAGTAAAGGCATTGTGGTTTTGTGCTCTTTCTTGTGTTGTTTCATTTTGCAAGATTCTTGTTATTCCATGTCTTTAAGATTTCTTTGATATTGTTGGTTATATGTTAGATTTCAGATTTAGATGTAATGCAATGATGTTGATGATTTGATATTTGAAGTGTTTGAGAAATCCTTGGTCTATAATTTTAGCAGCTTGTTCATTGTAAGTTTTTGTGTAAAGTTAGCCTTGGCCTTGAATTTTGGCTAAGTTCAATTGTGGGTATTTATTCATTTCAATTGTTAAATAGGGTTGGATTGGGTGAATGCTTAATGATCTGAAAATATTTCATTCCTTAGAAGAATGCACTATTTTTGTAATACTGTAGATTTGATCTAGGTTAAGTAGGAATTGGTTTTGAAGTGTTGGTCCACTTTGAGTGTTTAATCATCTACAATGTTGATCTTAGGGAATAGATTAGTTTTAAAATCTCTCTAAACCCTTATCTTTCATTATTTCTTTTAAAATGTAAATTATATTTTTTGATTTAAACTATCACCACATTGCAAGATATGATAAGTCTAAAATTTCCAGCATTTGTATTGTAAGGTCCCTTGTGATTACCAACATTTTCACATTTATCACTTAGTTGTTTATGCATTGTCAAGAACTAACATTAAAGACCTTGTGGTTATCTATTGAAGCTTGTTGATAGAGATTTACCTTTCAAGAGATATAGGATACTTATATTCTATTTGAGCTATTATTGTGTAGAAAAAAATTCAACAAATTGGTGCTAGAAGGAGGGATGAATAAAGCAAGTTGGATCACTTTTTTTCTACAATTTCTCCTGAAAGGTTTTGAAGAAGAACCAGATCTACACCAAGAGAGGAAGAATTTCAAGAATTGAAATCCCCTACTAGGTCAAGGACAACCAAAAGAAGGGGAGAATCCTCATCTACCCCATTGTTTCCATCTTCCCCATCATCCTCACCTTCATCAAGCCCATCATCATCTGATTTTGAAGCCATTCCCATACAACAACCTCAACCAGTTGTTAATCAACCTCTACCACCTCCACCTCCACCGATGGATTTCTTGGAAAATAACCTATCCCCCTTGTCCTTCAACAAATAAAATGTTATGCCAAAGAATCCTAAGCCTTTCTACTCCAAGTTTCATGTTAATGATCCCAATAGAACTACAGAGGAACACATTAGGATTTTCCAAACTTGTCTAAGGGATAGAGGGATTAGTTATGAGGATGTTGCATGTAGAATTTTCCCTTATTCCCTAGGAGGACATGCTTTTTATTGGTATAATCATCTGCTTGCTAGGTCAATTCACAATTGGACTGAGCTTGAGAATGAATTTCTATAGAAATTCAAAATCCCAACTAGTGCTAATGAGTTGAATTTATAATTCACTAGGGTTAAAAGAGAAGTCAATGAGCCTATAGGGTCATTCAATAATAGGTTTCATCATGCGTATACTAGGTTGTAGGCTCCTTATGTTGTAGATGATACTACTACTATAGAAGTTTATTATGAAGCTCTTGATAGTCTCACAAAAACTTTCCTTAAATGGAGACCAAACCCTCTGAATAGCCTACTTGAAGCATACAAAGAGGCTATCAAGGTTGGTACTGATTTGAGGAAACACTTGTCTAGACCTCTTCCATCCTAAGGGCCTACTGATCATCTAGGGTAGAATCAAGAAATTAATCAATCCCTAACCAATCATACTCCTACTCTAAATCCAATGCTACAACTGCCTTTAGTTCCACACCCAGGCCCTCCAATGAATCAAATACCACCAATGACTAGTTATCTTCAACAAAGTGTAAATAACACCTTCATTCATAGCAACAAGTTGGTTTGCCCACATATCTATAGAATTCTGAAGTATTGAACCAATCCATGGTTTCAAAGGTAGCAATTGGGTACCCTAAGAACAATTTAAATTTGGTACCTTGTCGTAATCCTAATAAGGAGAGATTATAAGAGTTGACATAGAAAGTGAAGAAGTTGAATATAGTAGTGACCTATTTAAGGAACCAGAATAGTGAACTCCAAGCTACATAAAGGAGTATGCAATCTAGTTATAATAGGGAAAATTAAGATTCCACACAAGGACATGGGTAGAATTTTGATAAAGGACAATCATTTGATCACAATTTTGATAAAGGATAGACAAGTGGACAAGTATTTCAAAGGAGACAACTACCTAGGAAAAATAGAACATGGAACACAAGACTAAACAATGAAGGAATTCCAAAACTATTGGATCAACCTCCTAGACAAGAAAATCCTCCAAGTGGTGTATATCTAGCAGAGGTAGCTTTATCTAGATGGTGTAGGTTACATAAGACAAGTCAACACTCTGAGCTTGATTGCGTTAAGTTCCATACTATTGCATCCATTTTTTAGTATGAGGTTGAAATCAATTCCAATAATAAGGAGTTAGTACCATCCAATCCTTATGAATCCTTAGTAATGGTGTTGAATCATGCTCCCTTTCTAGGAAGAGAAGAGAATAAGCCAAAAGAGGAGTTAGGAGAGCAGGAAGACAAGGAAAAACATATGTATAATGGAGATGAGATTTTGTATTTATTCAATGAAAGCACTGAGAATGACAATGTTACTTGGGATGAAGAAGAAGTTGGTATTAAAGAAGTGTAGATGTTTCAACAACCTACAAGAAAGTATGACTTGAGGAATAGGGAAACTAGGGGTCCACAAGCCAGAGGTTCGTTCACTACATCTATTCCTCCAAACAACCTCACCACACCTCTAGATCCTAATGCTAGTAATAATCCATCCTATCCTCATGTGCTCTCCTAGCACTTCTCAAAATGAGGATAGTTTGACCCCTCTAAAGGGAGGAACATTGATGAAGGCAAGGAGAAGCTAGTGAATCATCCCAAGGAAATTAATGCTAATATGAACATGGAGCAGTTAGTTGATTATGTGGCTGAAAAACTCAATAAATTGAAGCTATTTCTTTCTTCTTTCGAGTTGCTAAGAGTTCTTTCTATCAAAAGTACAATTTTAGGAGCCTTTAAACCAAATGTAATCCCTCAAGAAAGGACAACTAGTGAAGTGGCTAGGAAGACCTCTAGTTCCTATGTACCAAAAGATTAGGGTCACATAAAAACATAGCCTAGAGATAAAGGGAAGGAAAAGGATAAGAGCCAAGTTGCACAAACTAATACCCAACTAAGTCTATTTCAAGGAAAAATTGAAACTCCCCATTTTCTAATCTCTATTTTCCTTTTTGGGAAGAATTTACACAATTTCCTACTAGATTTATGGGCTTCCAAAAATGTTATGCCTTTGGTTGTCTGTAGAGCCCTAGGTAGTACTCTTGTAGCCTCTCAATGAAAGGTCATTTAGTTAGACAAGATAGAGGTAAATTAGGCTTTGTGTCAATTTCAAAAACCTCAATCATGCATCAAAAAATTATAACTACCTAGTCCCATCACTAGATGAATTATTACAGATTGTTGATGGATCTCAAACGATGCTTTTCCCCAATGGATACTCTGGATACAACTAGGTCATGGTGCAATATGAAGATAGGCACAAAAATTCCTTTACCATTAAATGGGGAACTTTTTCCTACCAATGAATGCCTTTTGGGCTAATCAATGCTGGAGCAACTTTCCAGAGGGTTATGGATATTGCTTTTAAGGATACTATTGGAAAATTCATTATTATTTATATGGACTATTTGATAGTCTTTTCCAAGAAATGGGGAGATCATATTGAAGACTTGTGCAAGGTATTCCAAAGGTGTAGGGAATTTGGCATTTCACTTAATCCCAAGAAGTACATATTTTGAGTCACAAAACGGAAACTGTTAGGACATGTTATCTTAGAAAAGGGTATTTCTATTGATCCTAAATGACTAGAAGTCATACTTAAGGTCCAAAAACTACAAGTAAAAAGGAAATGAAGTAATTCTTTGGAAAAATCAACTTCATGAGAAAGTTTATCACTAGATTTGTAGAAATTGTTAAGCCCCTAAATGCGATGCTAAAATAAGATGCAAAGGTTGAGTGGAGTGCAATAAAAAAAGAGGTCTTTGTAGAAATTAAAAGGGAAATAGATGATGCCCCAATGTTGGTAAGCCCTGACTACTTCAAACCCTTTTATATATATTCTTTTGCATCAAATAATTCTTGTGCTAGAATGTTAACACAAAAATCTGACCAAGAAAATGAGAATCCTATAACATTCATGAGTGATCCTTTAAAAGACATAGAATTGAGGTACCCTAGTGTAGAAAACTAGGATTATTCCTTGGTTAGGGCTGTAAATAAATTTAGGCACTACAACTTAAGAAATAAGGTCTTTGCAATAGTACCTGATCCTACAATTAAGCTTTTGTTGATGCAAAATGAACTAAGGAAATAGAGAGCTAAGTGGGTAATGATGTTGCAAGAATATGACATTGATATCCAACCTATGAAACTGGTAAGAGGACAAGGATTAACTAAGAAAATGGTAGAGATGGTCCTTGATCTTACAACCCAACAGTATCACATCTAATGTTTCCCCAGGAGAGTGGTATGATGACATTATTTACTATCTATTAAATCAAAAATGTCCTTGTCATCTCAATTTAGTACAATGGAGAACTCTGTGTTTGAAGAGTGACAAATTTATTCTAAAATGTTCCATTCTATACAAGAAGAATCATGAAGGAATTTACCTCCACTACGTAGGAAAAAAGGAAGTTGAAAGACTGTTGATTGAATTCCATGATAGGTATGGCACAGGATATGGTTCTACACCATCTACTATGAATTATATCCTAAGGGCAAGCTATTACTAGCCCACTTTGTTCAAGGATGCACATAACTATGTGAGGAATTGCCATGTATTTCAAACTACAACAGGTAAGGAAATGTATTCATCTCTTTTACTTCAACCAATCATTGAGGTAAAACCATTTGCACAGTGGGGTTTGGACTTCATTGTCCGATCAACCAGCCCGCCTCTACAGGCCATAGGTACATTCTCACCGTAACTAATTACTTTACTAGATGGACTAAATCTCTTGCTTGTAAACAATGCACTTCTAAGGTTGTAATCAATTTTCTAGAATCAGGTATTATCAATTGCTTTGGTTTCCTATTTTCTTTGGTCTATGACAATGGTCTTGCATTTGCATGATTAAATTTTTCTAGTTGGGATTCCGACCATGGAATAATCATTAAGTTTTCCTCCAATTACTACCGAAAAGGTAATGGTTTGGATGAGTCATCAAACAAAAACCTTTTAACATTCATCCATAAACTGTTAGAGAGGAACCCCAAAGGCTAGCATACCCAACTCAAATTTTCCCTTTGGATAGATCACACTAGACATAAGGCCTCTCTAGGAACCTCTCTTTATCACCTTTTGTATGGTTTGGAGGCAATATTCCTGATTTAATTTAAAATACCTAATTTTCAATTTATTAGTGATTACTATGATGAAGGGGATAAGTGTGAAGCCTGTTTGGCTGAACTTGTGCACCTTGAAGAAAAAAGGGATGAAGCCTCAAAAAAATTTGCTAAACATTAGGGTATTGTCAAGAGATGGTTTGAAAAGAGAGAAAAGGTGAAATCCTTTAGAATCTATGACTTGGTTCTCTATTGGGATTAAGCACATGATATAAAGGGGGAGCATGGGAAATTTGATAAGCTTTGGCTTGGCCCCTACCAGATTTAGAAATAATGGGAGACAATGCTTTTCATCTAAAATCTCTCATCGGAGAGGATGTCTTGTTACCTATCAATGGGTAATATTTGAAGCATTACTTCTAATCCTGAGTAGCTTCCTACTCTTTCCTTGTAAATAGTTAGTTTAGGTTTCCTTTAGCTTTGCTTCATTTTGGTTTGTTTTTTGCTTTTGGTTAGTTTAGGTTTGCTTTGGTTTAGGTTAGTTTTTGTTTTTTATTTTTCTTTGGGTTTTGGGTTCCCCTATTTTCTTCTAGGTTTTTTGCACATGCATAGAAATCATTACATTATCAAGGATTGTTTTGAGTATTTCTTTTACAAATTTTAATCATCCTTCTAGATTCAGTTGATAGAAATCCTTTACTTGGTGTCACATGTGCTAATGCTTGAGGAGGATTAGTCACTGGACTAGGTTAAATCTAGAATGTGCTTGGGTCTTACATTTATAAACACATTTTAATAATTCCAAATTTGTTAAGGATTCCTTATGAGGTTTGGTTAAGTTAAAAATATAATTTCTACTTCAGCCCCATTGTAGTTCTTAGCCTTAAGTGTGAGCTTCATTACTTGCAAGGTGAAAGGGAGAGTTTAAAATATTTTAAAAGAATATCAATAAAGAAAAGAGAAAAGAATATTGCAACTCAAAAGTGAATATTCACCTCATTGGGAGTATCTGAGTATCTCTACTAGGGCCATGGGCACCTGGCTGGCAGTAGAGCTATTCTCATGAGGGCCACAATGATAACCTCATCAGGGCTATGGATGCCTGACTAGTAGCAAGGCTCTACCATGATGCTTTTGGAGTTAGAGTCTTTACGTAGCTTGATTAGAATAAGTACGACTCCCACAAAAATTGAGGGAGGGAAATGAATATATTTTCACACACTTTGACTTTGGCATAGGAAAGGTTTGCTTGTTCATGAACTTTGAAACTCTACTTGTTGTTGACCTGACACGAGGATTCTAGGTTCTTGATACAAGTTTTTCATCAAAATTCTTTGGATCATTTCTAGGTAGGAGTGGCCATTTGTTTTGCAGCTTCTAATCACATGCCCCCTAAAAGTAGGGACCCTCTTATCTTGCTTTACTTTCTTGTTTTCTTTTCATAGGGTCCTAACTTCATTCCCCTTAAGGGATGAGTCTCTTGATCTTGGTCCTATCTTTCCCACATGCATAATGACAAACTTGCATTTGAGATGTCATCCTACAACTTCATGTGATCATATAGCTTTTACGAATCGACCCCTAGTCAAAGAAGACTAAAATTAGGAAAAATTGGCTAAGTTATGAGCATGTTCAGGGAATCTGAGGTACCTCAGATTACCTGAACCTTAGTTTGGTCAAATAATCAGAGCTACCTCAGATTACTTGAATCCAAACCCCTATCATATTGTCAAGTTTTCCTTAGGAGCCTATACGAGCATTTATTGCTTGAAATTAATGAGCTCAAAAGATTAATTTGGAGAATAAATTGAAAACAAGAGGTCATTTGGTCATTCCTTATTGTTAAAGACTTGAATTTGGATAGAGTTTTCATCACTAGGAGTTTGTTATTGAGTTTGATATTAATATTTGACACTGGGATTGCATTCTATGATGATCATTTAGGGTTCTTCACCCTCAGGCCTCTATCCTGTCATCGAGTTTCTCCTTTGTTTCCCATGATTTCATGGTATGGGTCCAATTAGTCTAATTTGATTTTGTTTTGTTTGGGATATCTTGATGAATCTTTGAGTAAACTGGTTGTTTCACAAGGTTTGATGTTGAGTTTTGTTTTCTCATTTGGAACTCATGGTTCCATGAAGGAGTCATTTTGAAGGAGTTGAGGGTAGGGTTTCAGTTGAATGCATTTAGTGAATAAACTAGTCAATTGCTTTTGATACCTTCTCATTTCATCTTTTGTCTATAGTTAGCATTTTGAACTTATAGTGATTTATTCTTTCTATAAGAAATTGAAACCCTAGTTTTTGAGATTGCCATCATGAGATCACAATTAATGTTAATGGTTATGAGGTAGTTTTTCTTGAATGAACTCCATAACATAATCTCAATGATTTTTCCCTAGGGATGATTAAGTACTCATCTTTTATCAATTTGAAGAGATCAAGATTCAATACTTAGCAAAATATGGAACCTGTATGAAACTCAAAATTTTTGAGGGACCTCATATTTTTTGAGCTCTGATCTACTTGGAGAATTTGAGCCCATTTGGATTATCTGAATCCATTGATTGATTTAAACATTGACCTTCAAAGTGAACACTTAGCTGAATTTTGAGCTTAACATCTCATTGGTAAGTCCAAGCCAGGACGAATTACCTGAATGACAGTTCACTTGGGTAATCTAAGGTCCCTAGAAATCATTGAGATTCTATGTCCAATCTTCTGGTGCATGAAAATCACTTGAGCGTTGAATGAAAATGGTTCACCAAGTCCTTTGAAAGTTATCAATGATTGAGTGTGATCTAATGCAATAATGAACTTGATCTATTAAGGATTGTGAAGGATTTTCGACCAAAATGTGAGTAATAGGTAGATTTTGGTGAATCTAAGCTAGCTCATATTAACTAAACCATAATCTAGTCAGAAAATTTGAGCCTGCTTAGATTATCTAAACTTTATTTTTTGGTCTTAGATTTTGAGTATCATTGATAAGTACTTAGCATATGATGATTTCTTGGAATTTCTTAATGGATATCAAGCTAGTTGGAGTTGATTTACTTATGTTTCATTCTAGAATCTGATGAAGGTTCTTACATAGCATTTCCATTAGGATTTTAATGGTTAATTAGCCTAAGTTAATGTAATTCTCATCTCATGTTGGTGCTTCATAGAGTGGATCTATATTTGTCTTTCATTTTGGTGATTATTGTATTTTCTCTAATAGATGCAAGCTGAGGTTAGTTCTGGAAAAACCACCAAGACAAAAGCAACTCTAGTACAAGAAGAAGTTAGGAGAAGATAGGAAAGGATGAAGTATGCCTTCAAGGCCATTTGTCCAGAGACCAAGATTGCCTCTGCATGGTCAAGGATTGTGGATATGAACATGGGCCATGTAGATTATGATGACTTCCAACAAAGAATGTTTGGCTATCTCAAAAGATCACCCACACCAGATTGGTACAAGGAGCAAGATTTTCACCAACACAAGTATATCCAGAGCTAGTCTTGGAATATTCAAAGTATTATGACTCAAGGACAATAATCATAATTGGGCCACAAGGAAGGGTCATGGAAAATTTAACTAAGGAAACAATTATAGAGGTCTTCAACATTACCTCTCATCACAATCTCATTGAAGAAATTAACATTGGGAAGCTATCAAGTTTTATGAGGAAGATCCCAGTAGAGCCTTGGAAATCATGAATAATGCATAGATATTGAAGCCTAAGCCACACTATTCAAAATTCCCCAAGTAGCTTTCAAAAGTGACTTCAAGCTAGAATACCATGACATAAAAACTCTTTTAGGTAGAGTCATGGGAGTGGAAGAGGCACACATATTTCAAACTTGGATGTTCCATCCCATCACACAGATTGTGGAAAATAAATAATATCACTGGGTAAGGATTAGAAGCAATAATCTAGATTGTCAATTGAGAAGTCTGTAAGAAAGTAATAGGCTCACCATGACCTCATATCTAGTGTACATGATGACACATAAGACCAAGTATAAGGGTCTCAACTACAAAGGAACCATAGGGAAAGATAAGATATGGGATGTGTATCAACATCTACAACATAAAACATCCAACTATAGAATAGTTAATGATGCTTTGTTCATGTATATTCCCAAATTGTTGCAAGATTCTCTTCATGTGAGGGTTTCTATTGATGAAATGGATTTAATCAAGCAATATGGCCAATGGTTCATTCAATTCCAAAGTTCCACATACATTTGAGTATAGGGATCTCTAGTTCTTCCTCTTAGACTACTTAGGTACCCCACAAACAAACTCGTAATGCTAGAATTGAAAAGATAGATGGTAGGTTTTGAAGAAATCCTACAACAAGGCAACATAAAGAAGAAAGGATTGGGATCAAAATTAACACTAAGAATGGGTACTTTAGAGGCATACCCTTCATTTCAAAGTGCTCAACATTTTGAGAAGGAGATGGCCCAATTTGAGTTATATTCCCACACTGACAAAAGTAATTTTGATCCTTATGGTAAGACCGTGAAGCAGACAAATAAAATATTTAGGCACAAAGATCACATAGAGGACAATTAGGCCAATTGTATGGATGAATTTGATGTCCTTAGAAGAATATTCTCTAAGTTACCCCTCAAATTAATAAGGTTGTATAAAGTAGCATAAGTTCCTAATTAGGTACATGATGAGGAGGTAAACTTGATCTAGTATCATGATTATGAACCTTATAGGAATCAACCACTACCTCCAATTAATTGGTTCAAGGATGAAATAACAAACTTAAATCAAGTTATTGAACAAGTGAAGAAATACTCTAGAATGTGGGTCAAGCACAAAGTGTTGGAACTAGAGGTTGAAGGTGTTAAATTCACCTATGACTTAATGTGAGACTTGGAGTCTCAAGATGAAGAAGAAGCTAAATCCAATGAAGATGAAGTTGCTAAAACCCGATGAGGAAAATTATGAAGACGTAGTGACAACTAAAAGGAAAACCAGGATCCAAATACAAGTAAAATAGGGAGAAAGGCCATCTCCTAAAAACATGAAGACTCCTCAGGTCAACACTAATGTTGAAGAAGGTGAAACCTCACAACTAGTGAGGAAAATAAGAATACTCATAGAGAGGCAAAAGGCTGCAAAGGAAAAGAAAAATGAAGCTACCACAGATGCTCCCTCTGCAACAAAAGTCTTAGAATTAGAAAGTTTAGAGGAAAATCCATAGTTATATGTTAGGATAAATTCTCCTAAGCAAAAAGGTTGCTCCAGTAGATCAAGTGAGAACTATAGAAGAGGAGATGCAAGATGAAGAGGAACCTGGCAATGATGTAGGAGGAAGAGTAGTCACAGGAACTAATTCTCCCATTCCTTCTCCACACCAAAATGTACAAGTTCTTGAGGAGGAAATTCATGAAGAGGGGAACATATCTAATGATCCTAAATAGATTAATGAATAAGATGATGAAATTTCTACCCTCGAGAGTCAAGAGTGGAAGAAATTTGTGCAAGAAATAAGGAAATCCGCTTCTAGGGTAGAAAGCAAGAACATAAGGTCTGAGGTTGTTTAGGGAAAATCATAAAAGTCCCCTAAGAAGACAACGATTAATGAACAAGGAGATGATCCTGAGGAAGGGGAAAATAGAGAATAAATTGTTGATAGTCCTCATTGGTACAAAGGTGAATAGGAAAATCAACCAAAAATTGAGTAGGATGTTGAAATAAATGTGGTTGATAGTCCCAACAAGGAACCAATAACTGGGTCATCTACAACTTAGGGATGGTTGGAGAAGAGGCTTAACAAGAAGCCAATCATTCTATAGGAGGAGACCCCAATTTGGGACAAATTTCTTGAATAATGGGGACAACCCAAGCAAGGGAAAATGGCTAAGATGGTCTCTAGGATATCCAAAGATGAATTGAATAACAAGGTTATACATGTAGTTGTTCCTACAACAAATAAGTTCAAAGATGAAGTTAGGCCATTTGATTACAAGATGTAGACAATCAATTTAGGACCTACAACTAAGGAACAAGAAAAGGAGTTCCAGGAGTCTTCCCAAGCAATTATGAGGAGATTAGATAAGGAGACAAAAGAAGAAGAAAAGTTACAAAAGCAATTGAATGATGTTTATAAATATGTGCAACATTTGATGAAGCCTCTATAGACTATGGGTAGTGAAGGAACTATTCCAGAAGGATTGCTGCCCAAGGAGGTAGTTACAAAAATTGAAAGATTAAATTCCTCCATGCATTGTACTCATATTTGGCTCCAAGAGTTTAGTAGTAGAGGATATGAAGCAATTGAGCAGATTTTGAAGATATACATTGATGTTTCTAAATTCTTGGATAATACTTCACAATTTGTTGCAGATTGCAATAAAATTGATGAGTCAACTACTGAAATCTATGCTACTTCTGAAGGTGCTCCAATTACTGAGGAAAATATAGAGGATGCAACCATTTATATTTCAAAGTTAGACAAATATCATGAGCTGCAAATTGAATGGAATAAAGTTATGCCATAATATATGGAGGAATTTAAAAATCATAAAACTAGAATTAAGTTTATTCTAGTTCTAGACCCCGAAGATGTGAAAGAAATATTTGAGAAGGCACAAGAATTATTTAATAAATTAGAGGCCAATTAGGAGGGAGAAAGGGAGAATAGTCAACAACCATCTACCTATATTTTTGTGCTAGACATGTGACCTCTAGCCAACTAGATAGGAAACCTCGAGTTTTGTGCTATAAAGAGAATATTATTGTTAGACCTAGGCCAACCTAGATGAAGCCCCAAGCATTAAATGAAAATTTTATTTTGTCAAAAAACTTTCTAGGCTGACCTTTTGAAGTAAACCCTAAATTAGACCGACCTAGTAAAGGAATTTTCTATAAATTGAGGATCATGCCTATTTGTATGTGTTAGAAAGAACTGAGTTATAGTTGCAATAGCTAAAGCTGAGTTAGGAATTAGCATTTTCTAAGACCAAGTGCTACTACATTGAATATTTGAATTGTTGCAATATTGGGTGATTTAATATAAGTAAAGGTATTGGCTTTGGTACTCTTTCTTGTGTTCTTTCATTTTGCATGGTTCTTGCTATTCCATATCTTTAAGATTGCTTTGATATTGTTGGTTATATGTTAGATTTCAGATTTATATGTAATGCAATGATGTTGATAGTTTGATATTTGCAGGGTTTGAGCAATCCTTGGTCCATACTTTAAGTAGCGTACTAATTGTAAGTTGTGTAAAGTTATCTTGGGTCTTGAATCTATGATAAGTTCAATTGTGGGTATTTATTCATTTCAATTATTAAATAAGGTTGGATTGGGTGAATGCTTCATGATTTGAAAATATTTCATTCCTTAGAAGATTGCACCATTTATGTAAGAATGCAGATTTGATTTGGGTTAAGCAAGAATTGGTTTTGAAGGGTTGGTCCACTTTGAGTGTTTAATCATTTGCATTGTTGATCTTAGGGAATAGCTTAATTTTAAAATCTCTCTAAACCCTTATCTTTTGCTGTTTATTTTAAAATATGAATTAGATATTAGGATTTGAAGTATCACCACATTGCAAGATTTGATAAGTCTAAAATTTCCAGCATTTGTTTTGTAAGGTACCTTTTGATTACCAACATTTTCACATTTATCACTGAGTTGTTTATCCACTATCAAGAGCTCACATTAGAGACCTATAGGTTATCTCTTGAGGCTTGCTGATAGAGATTTACCTTTCAAGAGAGATAGGATACTTTTATTTTTTTCTGAGTTGTTGCTATGCAAAAAAAACCATCAACATATTGGCGCTAGAAGGAAGGATGAATAAAGTAAGATGGATCATTTTTTGTCTGTAATTTCTCCTGAGAGGTTTTGAAGAAGAACTGGATCTACACCATGAGAGGAAGAATTTCAAGAATTGCAAGACCCTACTAGGTCAAGGATGACCAAAAGAAGGGAAGGATCCTCATCTACCCCATCGTTTCCATCTTCCCCATCATCCTCACCTTCATCAAGCCCATCATCATTTGATTCTAAAGCCATTCCCATAAAACAACCTCAGCCAGTCATTAATAATCCTTTACCTCCTCCACCTCCACCAATGGATTTCTTAGAAAACAACCCATCCCCTTTTTCCTTCAACAACTAAAATGTTATGCCAAAGAATCCTAGGAATTTGTACTCCAAGTTTCATGTTATTGACCCTAATAAAACTATATAGGAACACATCAAGATTTTCTAGACTTGTCTCAGGGATAGAGGGATCAGTCATGAGGATGTTACATGTAGAATTTTCCTTTATTCCATGGGAGAAGATTATTTTTATTTGCATAATCATCTACCTATTGGGTCAATTCACAATTGGACTAAGCTTGATAATGCATTTCGATAGAAATTCAAAATCCCAATTAGTGCTAGTGAGTTGTATCTACAATTCACTAGGGCTAAAGGAGAAGTGAATGGGCCTATAAGGTAATTAAATAATAGGTTTCATCATGCATATACTAGGTTGCATGATCCTTATGTTGTAGATGATGCTACTAATCTAGAAGTTTATTATGAAGCTCTTGATAGTCTCACAACCACTTTCCTTAAATGGAGACCTAATCCTCCGAACAAACCTGCTTGATGCATACACAGAGGCTATGAAGGTTAGTACCAATTTGAGGCAGCACTTCTCTAGACCTTTTCCATCCTTAGGGCCTATGAATCATCTAGGGAAGATTCAAGCAATTAATAAGGCCCTAGCCAACCATACTCCTATTATAAATCCAATGCCACAACTACCTTTAGTTCCACACCTAGGCCCTCTAATGAATCAAATCCCACCAATGACCAGTTATATTCAAAAAATTGTTAATCAACCCTTTCATTCATATTAGCAGGCTGGTTTCCCCACATATCTAGAGAATTATGAAGTATTGAACCAATCCATGGGTTCAGGGGTAGAATCTAGGTACCCTTAGAACAATGTAAATTTGGTATGTTGTAGTAATCCTAATAAGGAGATATTAGACAAGATGACAGAGCAAGTGAAGAAGTTGAATATGGAAGTAACCTATATAAGGAACTAGAATGGTCAAATCCAAGCTACACAAAGGAGTATGCAGTCTAGTTATATTAGTGAAAATCAATATTTTGAATAAGGACATGGGAAGAATTTTGACAAAGGATAATTATCTTGTCACAAATTTGATAGAGAATAGATAGGTGGACAAGGAGTTTAAAGGAGACAACCACCTAGGTAGAATAGAAAAAGGAACACAAGAAAAAATATGGACGTGTCCCTAGTCCATTGTATTAACCTCCTAGTCAAGAAAAGCCTCCAAGTGGTGTATATCTAGCATAGGTAGCTTTATCTAGATGGTGTAGGTTACATAAGACAAGTAGACACTCTGAGCTTGATTGCCATGAGTTCTAGACTGCTACATCCATTTTTCAATATGAGGTTGAAAACAATTACAATAATAAGGATTTAGTTCCATCCAATACTTATGACTCCTTATTAATGGTGTTGAATCATACTCGCTTTCTATGAAGTGAAGAGAATAAGCCAAAAGAGGAGCTAGGTGAGCAAGATGACAAGGAAGAACAAGTGTACAATGGAGATGAGATTTTATAGTTGTTTAATGAAGGCACTAAGAATGAAAATGGTCCCTTGGATGAAGAAGAAGTTGGTATTGAAGAACTGCAGATGTTTCAACAACCTACAAGAAAGTATGAATTTAGGAATAGGCCAACTAGGGGTCCACAAGTCGAAGGGTCGTTCACTATTTCCATTCCTCTAAACAACTTCACCACACCTCCAGATCCTAATGGCAGTAATAATTTGTCCTATCCTCATGTGGCCACATAGTACTTCACAAAAAGAGGATAGTCTAACCCCTCTAAAGGGAGGAACATTGATGAAGGCAAGGGGAAGCTAGTGAATCATCCCAAGGAAATTCATGTTGATATGAACATGGAACAATTAGGTGATTATGTGGCTGAAGAACTCAATAAATTGAAGGTAATTATTTCTACTTTTGAGTTCCTAAGACTTCCTACTATTAAAAGTATAGTCTTAGGACCCTTTAAACCAAATGTAATCACTCAAGAAAGGACAACTAGTGAAGTGGTTGGGAAGACCTCTCGTTCCCAAGTACCAAAAGGTTAGGGTCAAGTCCAAACACAACCTAGAGATAAAGGAAGGAAAAGGATAAGAGTCAAGTTGCACAAACTGATACCCAACTAAGTCTATTTCAAGGAAAAATTGAAACTCCCCCTTTTTTATCTCTATTTTCCTTTTTGGGAAGAATTTACATAATTGCCTGCTAGATTCAGGGGCTTCCATGAATGTTATGATTTTTTCTATCTGTAGAGCCCTAGGTATTACTCCTATAGCCTCTTAATAGAATTTCACTTAGTTAGACAAGACAAAGGTAAATTTGGTGGGAGAACTAAATATGATTCCTATGTAGATTGCAATAGATCCCATAATTCAACAAGTTATTAATATTCAGGTAGCAGACATCCCTAATACTTATGGTTTGATTTTAGGCAGAAATTTCACTAAGGCATTAAATGAATATGTATCCACTGATCATTCTAACATGTGGATTCCCTAGAAAGGAGGACAAACTCAATTTAGGATTGAAAGGGAACCTAGAATGAAGTATGTAATTACTAAATACTAGAATACTTCAAATGAGATATTAGTATAAAAATTTGGTCTGGGGAATTATGTATTGGCAGCCCCTATTCTAGAATTAGATATAGAGGAAATCTTTATGTTGCATAGCATGGCAGTTGAGCTCACAAAAGAATCCAACAATACTAGGGCATTAGTAGGTTAGTGGAGGAAGTTGATGACCAAGAAGATGGTCAACTTAACTTGTTGGATAACTTTTAGGAATTTATCCAGAAATGCATAGAAGATCAAATTCAATTAGGTAGAAATATGAATTTTGAGGAGTTGCTTCTTCAAAATTGGTGTAGATTCCATAATGCTTCCCATTTAGAACTAGAATGTTGTCTATGTCAGAAAACAGTGGAGAAAATACATAAATGCATCAATCCACCCCTAACTGTCAAAATAAGCATACAAAATGTTTAGGATGATACTAAAGGTAAAAGCTTAATGCCTCCTGAAGAACCACCTAGTAGTAGCAGAATGAAAGAAAAGTCAAAGAATAGTGTTGGAGCTAGTTTTGAGCTGATCAATACTAAAGGTAAAACCTTATTTGCTGCTCATAGACTCCAATTCTACTGTATTAATAATGTAGTTGAATATGAGGCCTTGATTCACAAATTGATTATGGAATTAAGAAAGAAGGTTAAGATTCTACAAGTGTTTGGAGACTCAGAATTGGTGGTTAGGAAAGTTAGGAAACAATAATCATTTCATGATAGAAAAATTACTAATTACAGACATAGGGTATATCATCTTATTGAAAGGTTTGACACTTTCAACATTTAATTAATACCTCATAGTAAAAACCAAACTGTAGATTCTTTAGCTTAGGTAGCTAGTACATTACAATGCCTGTCACTTTCAGGATTGAAGAATTTTACTGTAGAGCTCACACCAATACCAACAGTTTCCAACAAGGTAACTAATTTTCATGTTTTTGAAGATGACAAGAATATTCTAGATTTCATCATAGGCTTTGATGTGTTTACCTCTCAGATAATTGATGAGTTAAAATCTCAAGAAGCAGAGATGGACCTAGAAGGGGTCATGAATTTGAAGAAGAACACTATTCCAAGAGGAATGGTCCAGCTAGAAAGAAATTTTGATCTAGATAGGATAAGAGATCAAGAACAACAAGCCAAGAAGGAGTCCATTAGTAGTCAGTGTGATACATACAACATGGGCACTCTGAACAATGTTAAGAATGTATTTATTGGAAAAGTATGCACTTTAGAGGAAAAGAGAGGAATTATTGATGCACTGCATACATATCAAGATGTAATAGCTTGGAGTTATAAGGACTTGCAAACATATGAAACTTGAATTATTACACATACCATGCCTATCAAGCTAGGTGCCAAGCCTTTCAGAAAAAGGACAAAGACCCATCAATTCTCTATTGGAACCTATCATTCAGAAGGAGGTACAAAAGTTATTATCTGCTTGTATCATATTTCTTGTTAGACATTCAACTTGGGTGGCTAATCTAGTCCAAGTGAGAAAGAAGAATGGAGAAATTAGGACTTGTGTCACTTTCAGAAACCCAAATCGTGCATCATAAAAAGGATCACTACCTAGTCCCATCGATCAATGAAGTATTCAAGACTGTGAATGGATCTCAAATGATGTATTTCCTAGATGGATACTTTGGATACAACCAGGTCATGGTGCAATACAAGTATATGCACAAAACTACCTTTACTACTAAATGGGGAACTTTTTCCTACCGATGAATTCCTTTTGGGCTAATCAATGTTGGAGCAACTTTCTAGAGGGCTATGGATATTTCTTTTAAGGATATTATTGGTAAGTGCATTATTATTTATATGGATAATTTGACATTCTTTTACAATAAATGGGGAGATCATATTGTAGACTTGTGCAAGGTATTCCAAAGGTGTAGGGAATTTGGCATTTCACTTAATCCAAAGAAGTGCATCTTTGGAGTCATTGAAGGGAAACTGTTAGGACATGTTATCTCAAAAAAGGGTATTTATATTGATCCTTCATGAGTGGAAGCCATACTTAAGGTCCAGCCCCTACAAGTAAAAATGAAATGAAGTCATTCTTTGGAAAAATCATCTTTGTGACAAAGTTAATCACTGCATTTGTAGAGATTGTTAAGCCCCTGAATGCAATGCTAAAACAAGATAAAAAGGTTGAGTGGAGTGCAATAGAAAAAGAGGCCTTTGTAGAAATTAAGAGGGCAATAGCTGATGCCCCAATGTTGGTAAGCCTTCACTACTCAAAACCCTTATATATACATATTATTTTGCATCAGATCATTCTTGTTCTAGAATGTTAACACAAAAATATGACCAAGGAAATGAGCATCCTATAACATTCATGAGTGCTTCTTTAAAAGCCACAGAATTGAGGTACCCTAGTGTAGAAAACTAGGATTATCACTTGGTTAGGGATGTAAATAAATTCAGCCACTACAACTTGAGAAATAAGGTCTTTGCAATAGTACCTGACCCTACAGTTAATCTTTTGCTAATGAAAAATGATCCAGGGGAATGAAGAGCTACGTGGGTGATGATGTTGCAAGAATATGACATTGATATCTAGCCTATGAAACTGGTAAGAGGATAGGGATTAAATAATAAAATGGTAGAGATGGGTCCTGATCTTACAACCCAACACTATCACCTCTGAGATGTTTCCACAAGATAATGCTATGATGATATTATTTACTATCTATTAAATTAGGAATGTCTTGATCATCTCAATGTAGTACAAAAAAGAGCTCTACATCTGAAGAGTGACAACTTTATTATGAAAATTTCCATTCTATACAAGAAAAATCATGAAGGAATTTACCTCCACTGCCTAGGAAAAGAGGAAGCTGAAAGAGTGTTGATTGAATTCCATGATAGGTATGGCATAGGACATAGTTCTATACCATCTACTATGAATCAAATCATGAGGGTAGGATATTATTGGCCCACTTTGTCCAAGGATGCACATAACCATGTGAAGATTTTCCATGTGTGTCAAAATATAGAAAGTAAGGAAATGTATGCTTCTCTTCCACTTCAACCAGTTATTGAGGTAAAACCATTTGCAAAGTGGGGTATGGACTTCATTGGTCTAATCAACCTACCCTCCTCTACAGGCCACATGTACATTCTCATTATAACTAATTACTTTACTAGATGGATTGAACCTCTTTCTTGTAAACAATGCACTTCTGAGGTTGTAATCAATTTTATAGAATTAGGTATTATCAATCATTTTGGTTGCCCATTTTCTTTGGTCTATGACAATGGTCTTGCATTTGCATAGTTAATTTTTTCTAGTTGGGATTTTGACCATGGAATAATTATTAAGTTTTCCTCCAATTACTACCCACAAGGTAATGGTTGGTTGAGTCCTCAAACAAGAACCTTTTAATAGATATCCATAAACTGTTACAGAGGAACCCCAAAGACTAGCATACCCAACTCAAATTTTCCCTTTGGGAAGATCGCAGGAGACATAAGGCCTCTCTAGGAACCTCTCCTTATCACCTTGTGTATGGTCTGGAGCCAATATTCCCGATTCAATTGAAAATCCCCATTTTGCAATTTATCAACGATTACTATGATGAAGGGGATAAGCGTGAAGCCTATTTGGCTGAGCTTTTGCACCTTGAAGAAAAAAGGGATGAAGCCTCAAAAAAATTTGCTAAACATCAGGGTATTGTCAAGAGATGGTTTGATAGGAGAGCAAAGGTGAAATCCTTTAGAATCTTTGACTTGGTTCTATATTGGGATTAAGCACATTATAGAAAGGGGGAGCATGGAAAATTTCATAAGCTTTGGCTTGGCCCCTACAAGATTTTAGAGATAATGGGAGACAATGCTTTCCATTTGAAAACTCTCATTGGAAAGGATGTCCTATTGTGTATCAATGGGTAATATTTGAAGCAATACTTCCAATCTTGAGTTTCTTCTAGCTCTTTCCTTGTAAATATTTAGGTTAGGTTTCCGTTTTCTTTGCCTCATTTTGGTTTTTTTTTGGTTAGTTGAGGTTTGCTTTGGTTTAGGTTTTTTTTTTTTGCTTTGGGTCTTGGGTTCCCCTATTTTCTTCTAGGTTTTTTGCACCTGCACAACAATCATTTTGTTATCAAGGATTGTTATGAGTATTTATTTAAAAAAATTTAATCATCCTTCCAAAGCCAGTTGATAGAAATCCTTTACTTGGTGTCACATGTGCTAATGCTTGAAGAGGATAAGCCACTGGACTAGGTTAAATTTGGAATGTGATTGGTTCTTACATTTATAAACACATTTTAAGAATTCCAAACTTGTTAAGGGTTCCTTATGAGGTTTGGTCAATTAAAAAATCTTATTTCTACTTCAACATGACTATAGTTCTCAGTCCTGAGTGTCAGGTTCATTGGTTACAAGGTGAAAGGGAAAGTTTAAAATATTTTAAAAGAATATCAAAAAAGAATAAAGAAAAGAATATTGCAAATCAAAAGTGAATATTCACCTCATTCAGAGTATTTGAATATCTCTACCAGGGCTATGGATTCCTTGTTGGACATAGAGCTATGCTCGGGAGGCCCACAATGATAACCTCATTAGGGATATAGATGCCTGACTGGTAGCATCTATACATTTGCACACACTTTAAATCTGAAACAAGAAAGGTTTTCTTGTTCATGAACTTTGAAACTCTACTTGTTGTTGACATGACATGAGGATTGAAACCATGGATTCTAGGTTCCTAATGTTGGTTTGTCATCAAAATTCTTGGGAGCATTTCCCAATAAGAGTCACCATTTGTTGTGTAGTTTCAGCACACATGCCCTACTGAAAGCATGGACCCTCTTCTCTTGCTTTTCTTTCTTGTTTTCTTTTCATAGGGTCCTAACTTTATTCCCCTTAAGGGATGAGTCTCTCAGTCTTTTTCTTGTGTCGCCCATGTGCACAATTAAAAACTTGCATTTGAGATGTCATCTTCCAAGTTCAAGTGATGGTCTAGCTCTTAGTAATAAACCCCTAGTCAAAGAAGTCTAAAATCAAGCAAAATTAGATAAGTTATGAGCATTTTTGAGGAATCTGAGTTACCTTGAATTACTTGAACCTTAGTTTGGTCAAATAATCTAAGTTACATTAGATTACCCAAATCTAGACACCTATCGTATTGTCGATTTTTCCTTAGAAGCCCATACAAGCATTTATTGCTTGAAATTAATGATCTCAAAAGATTAATCTAGAGAATAAATTGAAAACAGGTCATTTGGTCATTCCTTATTGTTGAAGGCTTGAAGTTGGATAGATTTTGCATCACCAGGCATTTTGTATTGAGTTTTATATTAAGATTTGACGCTGGGATTTCATTCTTTGATGATAATTTAGGGTTCTTGACCCTCACCTCTATCCTATCACTGAGTTCCTCCTTTGTTGCCCTTGATTTCATGGTATGGGTCTGAATCTTCTAATGTGATTTTGTTTTTTTGGGATCTATTGATGAATCTTTGAGTAAACTGGTTGTTTCACAAGGTTTGTTGTTGAGTTTTGTTTTCTCATTTGGGGCTCATGACTCCTTAAAGGAGTTATTCTAAAGGATTCAAGGGTAGGGTTTCATTTGAATGCATTAAGTGAATAAACTAGTTGATTTCTTTTGATATCTTCTCGTTGCATCTTGTTTCCGCTGTTAACATTTTGAACTTATAGTGATTTGTGCTTTCTATAAGAGATTGAAACCCTAGTTGTTGAGATTCCAAGCATGAGAGTGCAATTAATATTGAAGTTTATGAGGAAAATTTTCTTGAATGAAATCCATAACATAATCTCAATAATTTTTCCTTTGGGATGATTAAGTACTCATCTTTTATCAATTTGAAGAGATCAAAATTCAGTACTTAGTGAAATCTTGAACCTATATGAAACTAAAAAATTCTAAGTGACCTCAGATTTTTTGAGCTCTAATCTGCTTGAAGAATCTAAGCCCCCTCAGATTATCTGAATCCCATGATCGATTTAAACATCGACCTTGAAAGTGAACACTTAGTTGAATTTCAAGCTTAATATCTCATTGGTAAGTCTGAGCCATCTCAGATTACTGAATGATAGTTCACCCAGGTAATTCAAGGTCCCTAGAAATCCCAGAGATTCTAAGTCTAGTCTTCTAGTGCATGAAAATAACTTGAGAATTGAATTGAAATGGTTCACCAAGTCCTTTGAAAGTTATCAATGATTGATTTTGATCTAATGTAATAATGAATTTGATCTATTAAGGATTGTGAAGGATTTTCAAACAAAATGTGAGTAATAGGAAGATTTCAGTGAATTTGAGCTAGCTCGGATTAACCAAACTAGAATTTGGTCAAAAAATCTAAGCCTACTCAAATTATCCAAAGTTTCTTATTTGGTCTTAGATTTTGAGTATCGCTGATAATTAATTAATATGATCATTTCTTGACATTTCTTAATGGATATCAAGCTATTTGGAGTTGATTCACTTATATTTCATTCTGGAATCTAATGAAGTTGCTTACATAGCATTGCAATTAAGATTTTAATGGGTAATTAGCTTAAGTTAATGGCATTCTCATCTCATGTTGGTGCTTCATAGAGTGGATTTATATTTTTCTTTCATTTAGGTGATAATGGTATTTCCTCTAATAGATGTAGGCTGAGGTTAGTCCTGACAAAACCACCAAGAAAAAATTAGTTCTAATACAAGAAGTCAATAGGAGACAAGAAAGCATGAAGTATGACTTCAAGGGTATTTGGCCAGAGATAAAGATTGCCTCTACATGGTCAATAATTGTAGATATCAACATGGGCCATGTAGATTATGATGACTTCCAACAAAGGATGTTTGGGAATGCACCAATTGTGCTAGCTCAAAATATCACCCACACTCGATTAGCACAAGTAGTAGGATTTCCACCAATGCAACTATGTCTAGAGCTAGTCTTGGAATGTGGAAACCATTATGACTCCAGGAAAATAATCTTAATTGGGCCACAAGGTAGGGTCATGGAAAATTTAACTAAGGAGTCAATTGTAGAGGTCTTCAACATTGCCTCTTATCACAAGCTCATTGAAGAAATTAACATTAGGGAAGCTATCAAGTTTTATGAGGAAGATCCCAATAGATCCTTGGAAATAATGAATAATGCATGGATATTGAAGCCTAAGCCACACTATTGAAAATTTCCCAAGTAGCTTCACAAAAGCGACTTCAAGCTAGAATACCATGACATCATAACTATTTTGGGTAGAATCATGGGAGTGGAAGAGGCACACAACTTTCAAAACTAGATGTTCCACGCCATCACATAGATTGTGGAAAATAAACACTATCACTAGGCAAGGATCATAAGAAACAATCTAGATGCTCAATTGAGAAGTGTGCAAGAAACTAATAGGTTCACCATGACCTCATATATAGTGTACATGCTAGCACATAAGACCAAGTATAAGGGTCTCAACTACAAAGGAATGATAGGGTAGGATAAGATATGGGATTTGTATCAATAGCTACAACATAAAACATCCAACTACAAAAGGATTAATGATGTTTTCTTCATGTATATTCCCAAATTGTTGCAAGATGCTCTTCATGTGAGGTTTTTTACTGATGTAATGGATTTAATCAAGAAATATGTCCAATGGTTCATTCAATTCCAAAGTTTCACATACATTTGAGTACAAGGATCTCTAGTTTTTCCTCTCAAACTACCTAGGTACCCCATCAACAAACTCCTAATGCTAGAATTGACAAGACAAATGGTACGTTTTGAAGAAATCCTAAAACAAGGCAACATAAAGAAGAAAGGATTGGGATCATAATTCCCACTGAGAATGTGAACTTTAGAGGCTTTCCCTTCTATTCAAAGTTATCAACATTCTCAAATGGAGATCACCCAGTTTGAGTTATATTCCCACACTGACAAAAGTATTTTTGATCCTTATGGTAAGTTTGTGAAGAAGACCAATAGAACATTCAAGCACAAGGATCACATAGAGTACTATTGGGCCAATTGTAGGGATGAATTTGATGTTCTCAGAATAAGATTCTCTAGGTTACCCCTCAAATTAATAAGGTTGTATAAAGTATCACAAGTGCCTAATCAAATACAGGATGAGGAGGTAAACATGATCTAGTATCATGATTATGAACCTTACAAGAATCAAACACTACCTCCAATTAGTTGGTCTAAGGAAGAAATAATAGACTTAAATTAGGTTACTAAACCAGTGAAGAAATACTCCAGATTGTGGGTCAAGAAAAAAGTGTTAGAAGTAGAGGTTGAAGGTATCAAATTCACCTATGACTTAATGGGAGAATTGTAGTCTCAGGATGCAGAAGAGGCTAAAGCCAAAGAAGATGAATTTTCTAAAACCCATGAGGAGGAAACCTATGAAGAAGTAGTGCTAACTAAAAGGAGAACCAGGACCTAGATATAGGTAAAACAGGGAAAAGGTCACCTCCTAAATACAAGAAGACTCCTTAGGTCAACACTAATGTTGAAGAAGGTGAAACCTCACAACTAGTGAGGAAAAGTAGAATACTCACAATGAGGCAGAAGGTGGCAAAGGCAAAGAAAAATGAAGCTACCACACACAATCCCTCTACAGTAAAGGTTGTAGAATTGGAGAGTTCTGGGGAAAATACATAATTATATGTTAGGAGAAATTCTCCTAAGGAAAAGGTTGCTCCATTAGATTAAGTGAGAACTACAAAAGAGGAGACACATGGTGAAGAGGCACATATTGATGATGCATGAGGAAGAGCAGTTATAGGAAATAATTCTCCCATTCTTTCTCCATGCCAAAATGTACAAGTTTCTGAAGATGCAATTCATGAAGAAGGGAACATATCTAATGATCCTAAATAGCTTAATGAATAAGATGATGAAATTTCTACCCCCGAGAGTGAAGAGTGGAATAAATTTGTGCAAGAAATAAGGCAATCAACTTTTGGGGTAGAAAGCAAGAACATAGGGTCTGAGGTTGTTCAAGGAAAAGAATCAAAGTCCCCTGAGAAGACAACAATTGATGAAAAAGGAGATCATTCTGAGGAAGGGGAAAATAGAGAAGAATTTGCTGAAAGTCCTCATCAGGACAAAGGTGAATAGGAAAATCCACAAGAAACTGAGCAGGATGTTGAAATAAATGTGGTTGATAGTCACAATAAGGAAGTGATAATTGAGTCATCTACACCTCCAAGATGGTTGGAGAAGAGGCTTAGAAAGAAGCCAATCATTGTACATGAGGAGACCCCAAGTTGGTACAAATTTCTTGAACAATGGGGATAGCCCAAGTAGAGGAAAAGGGATAAGACAATCTATACAATATCCAGAGATGAATTTAATAATAGGGTTATACATGTAGTTGTTCCTACAACAAATAAGTTCAAAGATGAAGTTAGTCTATTTGATTACAAGATCTAGACAATCAATTTAGGACCTACAACTAAGGAATAAGAAAAGGAGGAGTTCTAGGAATCTTCCCAAGCAATTTTGAGGAGATTGGATAAGGAGATAGAAGAAAAAGAAAAGTTACAAAAGCAATTGAATGATGTTTATAAATATGCGAAACATTTGATGAAGCCTCTATAGACTATGGGAAGTGAAGGGATTGTGATAGAAGGATTGTTTCCCAAGGAAACAGTTACAAAAGTTGAAAGATTAAAGTCCTCTATGCATTGTACTCATAGTTGGCTCCAAGATGTTAGCAATAGAGGAGATGAAGCAATTGAGTAGATTTTGAAGATATACACTAATGCTTCTGACTTCTTCGATAATACTTCACAAATTTTTGTAGATTGCAATAAAAAATATTCTACAGGTTTCAAAGGAAGATATGACTATGGTGGATATCCTCTCTTAGGATGAGATTGGAAAAGAAAAAGAGTGGGTTGAAATCTAGAATTGGGTATGTGCGGGATCATGGAAAAAATAGGCCCTTAAGTGGCAAAAAAATTAAAAAAATCAAAGTTAGGCAACTTGATGTAAAAATTTGAAGAAATTATCTATATTATTTCAAAAATATGTAAGAATAGAATCTATATCAAATTGAATTTAGTTTCTAAACTACTAGGTTTGTTTAAAAATAAATAAATGTATTTGGTGAAAATTTGAAATTTCATTCTAGTGGTACTTAAATTTTAGGGAAAAAATAAGAAGTAGGTGTCCGTCTGACCACCCTAACCACAATAAAATGATAATATTTTTTTATAATATTTTAGATATAAGTAGAGGACTCATGCCTCGATGTGATGCATATTTTTTTGTAATTTTTTTCCAATTAAATAATTAATTATGAATTTTTTATTACAATTTTTTTTAAATATAAAAAACTCATATGTATAGCCACCTTAACTTTGTCAAAACTTCATGAAATTCAAGTTTTTATTTTTTTAATCCTATAGTGTGTGAAGCATAGAATGTGATGCATGTTTTGGATTCAAAAAAAGTGATACTGTTTGAAAGATATAGATGCTTTTCAATCAGGACTTTAGTAATAATTTGAATAGAAAATGAATAATAATTACTTATTAAATTCAAAGTAAAGCATAATTTATATTGGTGGAAAGTTGAGACTATCCTTTAAAAACCCTTTTCATTTCATCAACTTTGGGTAAAAAAATAGCCATCAGCCACATACCCATCATATTGCCACTTTTTGGCCCATCATGATCTTGCACATACCCAATTATGGGAAGGAGCTCCTTAGAAAGGCCTTAAAGAAAATAATAAAGTTGTAGGGAAAGATGAAAGAGATTTATAATAATTGTATAAGTTTCTTGGAGATAATGACTGGAAGGAGGAAATTTGGATAGAAGAACATGAACATTGGTAGATTGTAGGGTTGGTGGCATGAAATCTATGTTCCTTTCAATGGTGCTTCAATTACAAAGGAAAATCTGGAGGATTGAGCAATTTATATTTTAAATTTAGACAAATATCATGAGTTGCAAATTGAATGGAATAAAGTTATGGTACAATAGTTGGAGGAATTTAAAAATCATAAAACTACAATTAAGTTTATTCCAGTTCCAGACCCTAAAGACGTGAAAGAAATATTGGAGAAGACAAAGGAATTATTTAATCAATTAGAGGCCAATCAGGAGGGAGAAAGGGAGGATAGTCAGTGACCAACCACCTAGATTTTTGTGCCATACATGTGACCTCCAACCAACTAGATGGGCAATCTCAAGTTTTGTGCCACCAAGAGGATATTATTAGAAGACCTAGCCTAACCTTGATGAAGCCCCAAGCATTAAATGCGAATTTTATTTTGTCAAAGAAATTTCTAGGCTAACCTTATGATGTAAACCCTAAATTGGGCCGACCTCATAAAGGAACTGTTTATAAATTGAGGATCATGCATCAATTGTAATATTTATAAAGAATTGAGTTAGGAGTTAGCATTTTCTAAGACCAAGTGCTACTACATTGAATATTTGAATGGTTTCAATATTGGGTGATTCAATATAAGTAAAGGCATTGTGCTTCGGTTCTCTTTCTTGTGTTAGTTCATTTTGCATGGTTCCTATTATTCCATATGTTTAAGATTGCTTTGATATTGTTAGTTATATGCTAGATTTATGATTTATATGTAATCTAATGATGTTGATGGTTTGATATTTGAAGTGTTTGAGCAATCCTTGGTCCATACTTTTAGTAGTTTGCTGGTTGTAAGTTGTTATGTAAAGTTAGCCTAGGTCTTGAATCTATGCTAAGTTCAATCATGGGCATTTATTCATTTCAATTGTTAAATAAGGTTGGATTGGGTGATTGCTTCATGATTTGAAAATATTTCATTCCTTAGAAGATTGCACTATTTCTGTAAGATTGCAGATTTTATCTAGGTTAAGCAGGAATTGGTTTTGAAGGGTTAGTCCACTTTGAGTGTTTAATCATCTGCATTGTTGATCTTAGGGAATAGCTTAGTTTTAAAATCTCTCTAAAACCTTATCTTTTTTTATTTCTTTTAAAATATGAATTAGATTCTATGATTCAATGTATCACCACATTGCAAGGTCTAATAAGCCTAAATTTCAAGCATTTGTTTTGTACGGTCCCTTGTGATTACCAACATTTTCACATTTGTCACTAAGTTGTTGATGCATTGTCAAGACCTAACATTAGAGACCTTGGGGTTATCTCTTGAGGCTTACTGATAGAGATTTAACTTTCAAGAGAGATAGGATACTTGTATTTTTTTTGAGTTGTTGTGCAAAAAACACCATCAACAATAATGAATGTGAAGGTGCAATCAGAAAGGCAACAGTTGTGAGCATAACTAGAACTGTATCAGCACATAATAGGTGCATCTGTCCAGTTCACTTTTTGCTGTAAATCCTTATAATATTTTTGTATAATTTTGTGTATGTAGTGAGCCTCTTTGTTGGACAGTGAGTCCTTTGTAGGTAGTGATTCTTTTTACTTGGACAGTGAGTCCTTGTTTTGGCAGTGAGCCTCTTTTTGAAAATACTATATAGTGTGAGTTAACCCTCACCATGGTTTTTCCCTTATTAGGTTTTCCACATAAAAATCCTAGTGTTCATTGAGCTGATTTATTTTTTGTTATTTGTGTTTCATGCTCATATTTAATAACATAATAGTGTAGTTAAATATTTGATAAGTGATAAATTTTCAAGGTTGAATTTGTGTGACAAATGATTCACTTCCCTCTAAGCTTTCTTGCGCCTATTTAACAATTGGTATCAAAACTTTGGTTCCTTGTGTAGAGCTTAACTGCTTGAGGAGAATCTTGAAGGTTGGTTGAATGGATGATAAATGAGAGCTATGTACTACTCTTTAAGATCTTGATAAAGTGGAAAGAGAATATTGATGAATCAAATGAATGTGTTTGGAAACTAAAGGAATACTTGTAGAAATTTAAGGAAAGACACAAAGAAGTAGGTTAATAGCTAAAACAATAGATAATTGGAATGAAAGTAAAAATAGAATAAAATGAATGGATTGAAGAATGCCTAAATAAAATGGTGCAGAATAAGTCTAATGAATGTTCCAAACTTGGGTATGTGCAGGATCATGATGGGCCAAAAAGTGGCAATATGATTGGTATATAATGGGTATGTGGCTGTTGAATTTTTTTTACCCAAAATTGATGAAATGAAAAGGGTTTTTAAAGGAGATTCTTAGATTTCCACCAATATAACTTATGCTTTATTTTGAATTTAATAAATAATTATTATTTATTTTCTATTTGAATTACGACTAAAGTTCTGATCGATAGGTTGATTGAAAAACATCTATAGATTTCAAATGGTGTCACATTCTAAGCTTCACATAATATAGGATTAAAAAAAGAAAAATTAAATTTCATGAAGTTTTGACCAAGTTAAGGTGGTCAGACATACAAGTTTTTATATTTTTTAAAAGTTGTAATAGAAAATTCATAATTAATTATTTACTTGGAAAAAATTACAAAAAAAATATGCATCACATCAGGACATGAGTCCTCTACTTATATCTAAAATATTATAAAAAAATATTATCATTTTATTGTGGTTAGGGTGGTCAAACAGACACCTACTTATTTTTTCCCTGAAATTTATGTACTATTGCATTGGAATTTAAAATTTTCACCAAATAGCTATTCTTCTTTTCAAAATAAACCTGATAGGTTAGAAACTACATTAAATTTTCTACAGATTCTATTGTTACACATTTTTGAAATAATATAGATAACTTATTCAAATTTTTACGTCAAGTTGCCTAACTCTGATTTTTCTAATTTTTTTGCTACTTAAGGGCCTGTTTTTTCCATGATGATCTTGTACATGCCCACTCAGGAAAGAAATAGTAAAATAAAGAATTGAATTAGAGAGGGATAAACTCTATGAAAATAATTTCAAGTCTAGTTCCGGTAAACTTGAAGAGTTTCTTGCAAGACAAAAACCATGTAAAGAAAAGGTGGCTTAAGAGTTGATACTTGTGAAAGTTCTAGAGATGTGAAGAAGAATCAAGGCAAGAGAAAACAGAGAAGGAATTTTGCAATAAGACCTCCTATGAGACATCCTAATGCATAGAGGTATCCCACTTTTGATGGTGTTTTCTTTTCTTGTAAAAAATATGGTCATCAAGCAACTGAATGAAGGAGTAGGATAAACCAATTTTCTGGATCTCTTTCCAGAAAATGTTTTGAATGTGGGAAGTTTGGACATAAGGTTGCATAATGCAGATCTCATCTGAGCTTGATTAGCTAGGTAATGAGGAACATGTTTAATGAAGGCAAAATGAATCAATTCTTTAATGGCTATTGCAATACCTGCAATAAATTTGAACATAGAGAAAATTAGTGTAGATCAAGGAATAATGGAGGAAAGCATAACCAAAAAGATGTAATCTATTTTAACTACAAGAAACCTAGACATATATCTATTTGCAAAAATAAGAAAGGAAAGAAGTATGCTCTGGAAGAGAAGAGTGAAAAAGAAGAGATGAAGGAAGAAATGGATAAGGTATGGAAGAAGAAAGAAGAAGAAGAGGAACCTGATACTCCTAGTGTGTTTGTACCCTCATTGGGTACAGATGATTTGTTTGAAATGTAGACCTAGCATGGTCTTAGGGGGACCAATTTCAAAAGATCATAAAAAACCCTAGAAGAATGGTGTGTCAGAAGCTAGAATGTGGTTGTAATGTGAAGGATGTCTATTCAGAGGTGTTGGAAAAGGAACCGGAGAAAAATATGTTGGTATAAGTATTTGCAGACTGAATTAAGGTTTTTCTGTGGTAAGTGAAGTGTGTGTTTAGTAGCCTTTTGTGTTTTCTCCATTTAATGCACTTAGGGAAAACTCATCGGTGTATAAGAAAAACTTTTAGTGGTTAATTGTGCATTTGAATTCTTTGGGTGTTGCTTTGAATAAATCTTGAGGTGTGTTCAAAGTTTTTCTAAAGGGAATTCAAAGAAATTATATCAAGGAATCAAAAAAACTTTTACTCTGTTTATGAAAGGAAAGAAGAAATTTGAAGAATTATCATTGAATTTCAAGAAAGCAAAGAAATGGATAGTGGTTCATGTGGTGTTACCCCTCTGAAGCTGAAAAATGTTGAAGTAGAAGAATACGATCATATAAAAATGAACGAAATTGAACTAGGGTTGAGTGAAGTTGAATTATAGAATATAAAAACCCTAGGGATGGATTTATGGATTGAACTATTGTGTATTATAAATAAGGAAGTTATCTTGTTCTTGTTGAACTATTTTAAGAATGAAAACATTGTTTTGGAAAAACCCTACTTGATCTCGAAGGAAGCAATTGAAGCAATCACTAGATTATGCAACATTGGAGAATGTCTTGGAAAGAAAACTGTGAAGTATAAAGATGTGGTGGAGCTAACTAGCATTGGCAGAGATCAAAGAGTAATGCTCATTGATACACTTGATGACTTAGCTGTTAGGTGTGTTGCATATGGTATCTCATACAAAATTTATTTCAGAAATCATGAAAGCTCAACTTCAGCTATTAGCGTACATATTTCCCACATTATGGTTAAGGAGAATAGACAGTTTGATTTATGTAGCTTGTTACTTGAGAATTTTCTTGAAAATGTTAAAATGTCATTGATCAAGAATTATCCCTTTTATTTTAGATCCTTGTTGGTATGTCTAGTGTTTTACTTTCTAAATTCTCTACTGTGAAAAGATAATGTAATGTGGGAATCTGGTATCCCTATTGGAAAACAAATTTACAGACATCTAGAATCTTTCAGAGATAATGAAAATATGTGCATATCATATCTCTCATCCTTGCAAAAAAACCATTATTCCAGTATATCTACATCAAGTCAATTCAAAGTGGGATCTTCCTCTGGAAATAGAAAAATAAAGTTTGTTATCAGTGATTCCCCTTTGGAATTGAAAAAGAGAAAGGAAATGACTAAAAAAATCATTGATATTTTGGATGAGAAGGAGAAAGAATCTATGACTAGCACTGAATCCCCTAATCCTAATGATATCTAGTCTATGATAGTTGAAGAAAAAATGAAGAAGATTGGTGAACTATGGGATGTTGCCCCACCTATTGATAGACTAAAAATTGATGATACACTGGTAGATTATCTACTTCAAAAAGGTATTGAAGTATCTATTGTTTCTGATTTCTTGCCAAAAAAATTGATTGAGATTGTTGAAGAAATGATGTTGCTTGAAGGTCTAGAAGGATGTAAAATGAGAATTTTGGTTGAAAGGAGATGTAAAACGGTTATGAAAATATTGTCTAGGTTGATTATGGAAACAAAGAAGTGTGTTAAAGAAATTTTAGATGTTTACAAGTATTGTCTTTGGTGGCCTACAACTCTAGATAATTTTAGAAGTAGAATTGAAGCAATTGAAGCTGAGGTTAACAACATTGGAAAAAAATTCAATATATTTGAAGATAAATAAGGGAAGTAAAGGATACGAGTTGGAAAACTATAGGATGAACTAATCATTACACAAAGACAGAGAGATGATGTGACAAAGACCTTTTGGATCCTAAAATAAATTGTTGAGTTCAGTTAGAGAATCTTTTCAGAATTCTTATTGATGTTGAAGATGTTGAGAAACAATGTTCCATTGTAGATTGGTCACCCTCTTTTACTCTGCTGGCATTATTAGAAAGAACATGCAAAAAAATGAAGTCTATTGTTTTTAACTAGAAGAAGTTGTATCTAGTTCTTAAAGAAAGTTATAAGAAGGTGTTTCAGGTGAAGAATGTCATCTTCAATTAATTATTGTATGATTAAAAGCTTTGGATTGTTGGAAATTTTGAAGTGTTTGAAAAATATTTTGAAGTTTTTATGTCACAATGTTATACTCATTTTTTGGCACCATTTTCCATTGATGTCAAAGGGGGAGAGTGTTGGGATGGAGAGTTTTAGTGTTGAGATGGAGAGAGATAAGATTTTTTGAGGAAAGGAGAATTTTTTCTTACATGTTTCCATCAATGACAAAGGGGGAGATTGTTGGAAGAATGAATCGATTATCTATATGTTTTCATTGATGTTATGATGTTGGTAGTTTGGTCTAGTACTCTAAACTAGTGCATATGACTATCTTATCTTCCCTGGTGGTTGATTCGGTATTTTTGGTTGTCCATCTAGTATTCTAGTTTGCACTTCTCCATAGTTGATAGTTTCTAGTTGCGGTTTTGGGAAACTACCGATGGGTGTTAAAGGCATGCATGATTAGGTTATTTCATGTTCTCATACTCATACAATGAAGTGACATTATTCTATTGGTTGCATTGAAGACTATTCCTAGCCAACTTGTTAAGATAATTTGGATATGAGATGAAAACTTATGTGTGATCTATTCCTTGGTTTGAGCCAACATATTGAAATGTGCTAATGGTTAAAGAATTTTGAAAATATTTTGTGGAGCTGATAATTGATATCCTTTATAAATACATTACACCTAATTAGGCTGACCTAATTAGTGCTTCTGATGGAGATTAGGTATATAGAAAAGTATATGGTGAATAGTTTGATAGAGAGTGTATGAATGTGTGTGTGTGTGTGAGTATATGTGTGGAGGTGCAGTAACTCTGTAGAAAAGTGACAAAATAAATAACTAAAGAAGTAATTAATGTGAAGGTGTGATCAGAAAGGAAACAATTGTGATCATAACTAAAACTATATCAACACATAATAGGTGCATCTTTCCAATTCATTTTTGGCTGTAAATCCTTATACTATTTTTGTATAATTTTGTGTAGGTAGTGAGCCTCTTTGTTGGATAGTGAGTCCTTTGTAGGCAGTGAGCCTTTGTACTTGGATAGTGAGTCCTTCTTTTGGTAGTGAGCCTCTTTTTGAAAATATAATATAGTGTGAGTTAACCCTCACAATGGTTTTTCCCTTATTGGGTTTTCCACATAAACAATCTAGTGTTCATTGAGTTGATTTACTTTCTCTTATTTGTGTTCCATTCTCATATTTAATAATAGAATAGTGTAGTTAAAGATTTTTTAAGTGATAAAGTTTTAAGGTTGAATTTGTGTGACAACTGATTCACCCCCCCTCTCAGTTATCCTATGCCTATTTAACACAAACATCTTGTTGGTAATTAAACCCTTGAAATGAAATAAAATAGAATGGATAATAATGAATGAACAAATAATGATGTTGTGACTCACCAAACCCTAGCAATAAGGTGTTGCAAACATGTAAGTATTGACTCCACTGGATGAGGACTTGGAATCTAGCTTGATGTCTATATATCTAGAATGCAATTCTTGCTTGAATCACACAATCCTACATCATAAATGTTAGCTCTAAGACAAAATGATGCAAAAAATATTTGACATGATGAAAGACACTTCAAAAATACTCTTGATTGCTTGACAATCTACCCTTGAAATTCCTTGAATTCTTGTGAATGCTCAAATGCTCTTGTGAACTTTTGAATGCTTGGTCAAAATTTATAAGTATTAAAATGAAGGAAAGAAACTCTTATTTATACTCAATTATGCAATAATTCCCAAAATTACAACACTAAAAGTTGATCTTAGATCTTTAAGAATAAAAACCCACCAAAATTTTGAATTAAATTTGAATTTTGAGTTAAAGGGGACTCATTCGCCACTCTGGGAGAACGGGTCCCACCTAAGGTGAATCATTCACCCATAATGGAAAATGAGTCCCACCTTAGGATTTTTAAGGTGGGTTTTAGGATTTTGATACTTTAAATGATATTTATTGGGATTATTCTAAAAAATACACATAAATAAGGAATGTGGATGCAAAAAAGGGCCAATTAAAGCATAAGAAAGCCCAATTATTAATGACAAACCTAGGAAAGTGTGAAAGTGTTTTAGAAAACTTTACAACACTTTTAAATAAGGCTTGGTAAATGATCAAAAGTGGTTATTTAGGTGAAATACATTAACAAAACCCTAGAAAAGTGTGAAAGTGTGTTACAAAAATTTACAACACTTAGGGAAGGTACCATTTGAATCCTTTTACTTCAAAAGGGCCCAAGACCTAATGTAAATGTGTTATCCACATTACAACATTAAATAACGGCAATATTAAGCCAAAATCACAAGGAGGACCCAAACAAGTGAAAAAGAGTAGAAAGGTTACTTTTTCGATGACCACATTTAGCCCCAACTTTAGTGAGAGGTTGAACCTACTTCAAACTCACATTGAAGTAGATCAACATGCAACAAGAGGGGTTCAAATGTACCCATGCTATCAAGATGGGACAACAATGATCAAGAGGGGTGAACAAGCTCCCAGGATTAGGATCTCATGAAAAACTAACATAAGCACAAAGGAAAACACATGAAAATGATATCAAAAACCACAAAAAGGCACAAGCATATAATGCCAGATGAAGAAGAGAAAAGGTGAAATAAAAAGAATTGGATCAAACTTCGACCATTTTTCCAACATGATGTAGATCAAATCTAGGTTGTTTGTCCATAAAACACATACTCTGAGGCAATGAAACTCCATGTGGCTTTCCACTGGGTGAGAAGGACTAAAAGGTGAGAAACATACACTCATGGCTGGTATGCACTCACACACACACAGGTGGCTATGGGGAAATTCATACCTTAGAATGGGCTTCCCACTCAACCATACCAAAGTTATAACTCCTGATAACTTTAATAACATGCCACATAAAGAAAATGGTCTTTTTGAGCTTCATGAGACAAGCAAAACTTGATATGCTTATAGCCCATGAACAAAAATGATGGCTCTATGGGAATGCAAGTTGTGTTATGCAAGGTGGCCATTAACAAATACAAAATGTAACATGTAGAGAATGTTTAAAGCAGTCTTGCTTATTTCATGCAAGATATTTAACTTAGGGAACATTGTGCCTAATGTCTCCAAGAGAGGACTGATCAAAGAATAGAAGATTCAAAATCTAGGGGATGTAGTGTGTCACATCAAGCCACTAAGATGAATGTAATATGCTACTTGATGGGTCATGCTCATAAAAGAAATCATAACCAATGTCATCCACAAAGTGACAAACACATTGTATGAAGTAAGAAGGTTGCAATAAGAACCAAGAAAAGGGAAAATTCAAAAGGATAATGCCAATGTATTCCCCCACTTGAAAGGAATTTCTAAACACCATGATGTGAGAAATTACTTTAAAGTAGAAAATGAAAAATGCAAACAAGAAAGAAGACATGAGATCCAACATGGAAATCCCTATGCCAAGTCATATGTTTCTAGGTGAAGTGGAGTCATGTGAGATATAAAGAAAAGGGAGGGGTTTCCCCCAAAATGAAAACACCAAACACATAAGGGATCTATGGATTTGGGGTCAATATGTTCTTTTTTGTAATTTTTTTAAGAGATCTTGGAACTATCATCATTCCACAAATACACATATCACTAGAAGAATGAGACAAAGAGAGAAAAAAAAAAGAACAACCTTTTGGGTGAACATGGAAGAAACATGAATTTATTAATTCCTTGCATCATCTCTAAAAGGAAAAAACAAGAAAAATGAAAAAGAAAAGGTGAAAGAAAAAGGAAAAGCTTTTGTGTCAACATAAAGGAGACATCAATGTCTCAATGCCTTGCATCATCTCCAAAAGGAAAACATAAGAAAAAGATAAAGATAAAATGAAAAGAAAAAGAACAAGAAAGCCATTTGGGTCAACCTGAAGGAGACATGAATGTCTCAATACCTTGCAGCATCCCCAAAAGGAAAACACAAGAAAAAGACAAAGATAAAATGGTGAAAATGATGCATGACATAGAGAAGAATGAAGGTACAAATAGAGGAATGCTAGAAAGAGAGAGAACATTAAATAAAACATCATGAGGGATCACATTACACACATGCAATCACATAAAATAATAATTAAAATGAAAATGAAAATGAAAAATTCTAGTAAGGAAAATGTGAGTCAACCATCGAGCAAGTCATCCACCTTGCAATCATGTTCATTGTATACCAAAGGTGGACAGGTAGCCAAAAGGACAAGGGAATGTATTGAACTAGGAGTACTACCAATTTTATCACTCTATATAGGATATTTCTCATTTGAGCTCATGGAAGAGGAAAATAATTTGTTCAATTCATTATGCACCTCCTCATCAATTTTAGTGGTCTCATCATCATCATCATCCAAATTAATCAAAATAGGAGGAAAAATGACAATTTACCTTGAAGAGTTCATCTCTTGTTGTTATTCTTGTATTGGGTCTTTTTGTTTTGGTTGGCGAGGAGGAACATCATGCATTGCTACAATCAAGTTTGGATTTTTATTTTCATTGTTTAACTCTTCATGTAACCTGTGAACAAGAGCATGACGACTTTGATTACGCTCTCTAGCATCTCTATTTATTTTGGCTTTGTTTTCAAGTTGCATTTGTGAAGGAGTGGGTTGATCAACCATAGGTTGTTTCTCTTCCCTAAGGGGAAGAACAAAAGTAGCCATAGGAGGTTGTTCATCCACTTTCTCTTTTGCTTTGTAAACTTGTTTTATTCTAGGAGGTATGACATAGTTGCTTTCATTGTCTCTTGGTCTTTTGGATAATGTAGGTGAATTTTTTGTCTTTAGTTGGTCTTTGTTGTTTGGTTCTTGTTTAGGTTCAAGCATGGTTTCATCAAGGATGGGAGGTGAAAAAATAGAGGGGGACATGTTTTGGAGGGATAGTTTGGCTATTTTCTTTTCTTTGAATTTTTGGTAAGATACGAAAAAGAATTATTCTCATTGCTTGATAGGTTCCATCAGCTCAGGCCAAAAGGATTCTAAGGAAAAGTTTCCTTTGGAAGACAAGGTGTTAAATCTGCTACGGTGAATGGTGAATATTTAATTGTCAAATGGAAACTTTAAGAATTTGTGCACAGCCGAAGGGATAACTTTCATTGAGCAAAGCCATGGATGGCCTAGCCTCAAACAAAATTGGTCTGACTATGGGATGATGGAGAATGCAACATCTAATGTTTTTGGTCCTATTTTTAATGCTAGGGGGATCAACCCTATTGTAGGGCATGCAAAGCCATTGTGTGTCTTGATCCATGCTTTTGGTTTATCATAGTAATCTTGATAAATTTCAAGTAAGAGTAAGAACTCCTCAATGATCACATTCTCTCCATAGGAAAGATCTATTAATATCCCATTAGTAGGCTTGTCATAGATACAACTACCTTTGTAGAGAGGACCATTGGGAAAATTTTTAATTATATCCCTAGAGGAGAAAGCAATATCAAGAGGAATCTTAGGTTGACCCTTATGAGGGATGATGTATATCACTCCTACCATTTCATCGATAGGATTGAAATTGATATCATTTGGAATAGGATCATTATGTTCATCATCTGTATCAACATTCATCACATTATTATTTGTAGTTTCACTAGTTTTGAAAAGTGAAATATTATGTTTGGGCATCGGATTAGTGAAAATTTGCACATTTTGGTTCGGAGGGGCAATAGATTTATTGCCTTGATCACTAAAACCTCTAAATGATAAATATTTGAGATCAATGAGGTCTTGCACAATATGTTGAAAATGCTTGCAATGTTCTATTTCATGTCCATTTTATTGATGATAGTGGAAATAAGCATTTGATATAAAGATCGGGAGTAAAGGATTATTAGGAATCAGTGATTTGATGGGAGGAAATGTAATCATTTTTTTCTTGTAAAATTTGGGACATTGTGTTATGAAGGGTGTCAGGTAAAGGTGTGAATTGTCTTTTTAGATCTCGATAACTAAAGGGTACAAAGTTTTTGACAATAGCTACTTGGTTGTTGATGTTTTGAGTTGGTTGATGAGGGGGTTGAATTGCAAGAACCATTTATTTTGTTTTCTAAAAGGTTGGGAATTGTTTTGGTTGGTTGGCTTGGATCTCTCAATTCAGCTAGGAGTGGAGATTGTATCTTGACTACTAACCAAATTTTGATAATCACAAAGGGAAGTACACAAGTGCATGAGGGATTGGAATTTCGTCATAGTGATCTTGTCTTAAATTTTAGTTTTCAAGTTTTCTGTAAACATTTTTTGAAGGTGTGTGTCGGGGATCTTGACATAAATTTGGGAATAAAGCGATTGATAGCATGAGATAAAATCAATAATCTTTTCTTCCTTATTTTTCTTGCATCTCATCAAATCAACTAAGGTCTTCTTGGGAGTCATATGAACTAGGAAATGGTTTAAAAATGCATCAACAGGTTCATTGAATGAATGAATTGAATTTTTTGGTAAAGAAGAAAACCATTCCAAGATAGTATCTTTTAAGGACCTAGAAAGAGTTTTCCCAACAATTTATCATCAAGGAAAAAGTCACTATACAAGGCGGTGTAGGCATTAACATATTTAGAATGATCTCCATTCCCTCCATATTTGTCAAATATAGGCACCTATAAACCTTGTGACATTGGTGTTCACAATATCTCCAAGGATAATGGGTTACTTCTGACATAATATGTGGTTGGGCCATTCTAATTTTGGTTTATGATGGAGATTTTCTTTTGCATGGATGCAATAGTTTGGAAAAGTTGTGTTATGAGAGGATCATTAAAAGTGGTATGAGATGGAAGTGAAAGTGGTGATGGATTATATGTATTAGCAGGACAAGTGAATGGAATGCTTATAGGTGGTAATGTGGTAGAAGATAGAACATGTGATGCCACATAGGAACTAGGGATGCTAGTAGGAATGCCCAAAGAAGGAATCACATTACTAACTTGTTGCATTATTTTTGTGACTTGAGGAGTAGTATAGATAGGTATTGAGGTTATTGTTGAGGGAGGAGGAATTTGAATTTTTCCTTGTTTGGAAACATTATTTTGTTGGTATAGGAGCATTAGAGGTTGAAGGAAGATGTTTTGCACATATCTCAATTATTTTTCACAATGTCAAGGCCATATTTAGGTTCAAGCATGTGATAGATGTTTTCTATGGTAGGAATTTCAATAGTTGAAATTTTTTCAAGGCTTACTTGATGTTGGAGGTTTGCTAAGTCCTCATGGATTTGAATGATTTTCTCTTGCAGGATAATATCATTCTATGGTTCAACTTGCATGCTACTTGAAGGAAATTTTTTTCTAAGGGTATTATCCATGCCTAGTGTACTAGTGTCAATATTAGGAGTGGAATCTATATATAGCCCAAGATCCACAAAAAGTGTGTTATCATGGGATGACATGAGTCTCAAACTTATTCTCACTATGGTATTAGAAATAGGACATCAAACACTCATGAAAAGGCTACTAAATGTAGGGTGAATGCAAATGCAATGTAAGCTAATAGGAATAAATTGCTTGAAACATAAATTCTATAAAGTAAAATAGAAATATAAGAACAAACAATAGAAAATTAGAAAATGAAGATTAAATGCCAAAAGGTATAGTGTAAACTATGCAAAGGGACTAATTCACCCAAGATGGTAAATGAGTCCTGCTACTAATTTATTTTTAAAAAAAAGAATTTTCAAAATTAATTTTATGCTCTTTATGCTTTCTAATGAAAATATGAGATGAAAATGTAGAATTTTACTATTTTTCAATGAAATTAATTGCAATAATGCATGCTAAATGAACTTTTCAGTAATGCAAAATTTGAAACCCTAGAATGCAAATTAACTAATGAAAAATGCAATGCAATGTTAATGGAAGCTAAATATAGGATGTAAATTCACTCTAAACCTAAATTATGAATTATGATGTTCAAAATCTGGGTTCACCTAAATGTGGACACTAGAAATGGATGCTTTACCTCCTTGTATACAAAATGGATATAAGGAAAGGGATCCAATTTCATGATATTCACTCTCAATGAAACCTTAGAGACCTCAAACCAATAAAGTATGTCAAAGATATGATTGTAAGGAACCCTTGGAGATGATGGAGACAATAAATGGGTTCACCACCAAGTGTAAACTTGGAAAATATTTTTTTTTTGAAAACACAGTGTGATATGCAAACTAATACTAAATGACCTAAGAATGTAAGTAAAATGTAACAAAAAGCTATGAAACTAGAAATTTGCATCTAAAAATTTGTTGGAGATGGAATGGAGCTCTGTAATCCTAAAAAAATTGTTGATGTTGACTGGGACTCATATGCCAAGCTGGGAAAATTAGTCCAGTTTCACAAAGATTGTGCTAGAGCATGTTTTAGCCAAAAGGGTATTCAAATCTACAAAAAAATAATTTAGGCCTAGGTAGTGGGACTCGTTTTCCAATAGTGGTGAATCAGTCCACTTCAACTTTTCTAGAAATTCCAAAGTGGATTTTGTAGCTCTCTGTCTGATCTACTATTCCTGATATAGATACGAGTCTGAAACTGCCAAACTCAACCTATAGTCCTTCTCCAAGACTTTTTTTCAACTTTGAAAACTTGATGAAAATTTTTCCAAGCTTTTTCTTTGACAAATATGCAACCTAGACCTAAAAATCACATGCAAAAGAGAGGGAAAAATGTTGTGGGGTTAGTGAATAGGGGTTTGCCTTGGTCAAACCTTTTGTTGGTAATTAAACCCTTGAAATGAAATAGAATGGAGAATGATGAATGAAAAAATGATGATGTTGCAACTCACCAAACACTAGCAATAAGGTGTTACAAACATGTAAGTACTGGATCCAATGGATGAGGACTTGGAATCTAGCTTGATGTTGATAGATCTTGAATGCAATGCTTGCTTGAATCACACAATCCTACATCACAAATGTTAGCTCTAAAACAACATGATGCAACCAATCCTTTTCATGATAAAATAAACTTGAAAAATGATCTTGATTGCTTGATAATCTAACCTTGAAATTTCTTGAATTGAATGCTCAAATTTTCTTGTGAACTCTTAAATGCTTGATCAAACTTTCTAGGTATGAAAATAAGGGAAAGAAGCTTGTATTTACACTCAATTATGCAATAATTCCTAAAACTACAACACTACAGGCTGACCTTAGATCTTGGAGAATAAAAACTTACCATAATTTTGAATTAAATTTGAATTTTGAGTTAGAGGGGACTCATTCACTACCATAGGTGAATGGGTCCCACATAAGGGGACTCATTCACCCCTTAGGAGTTTTAAGGTGGGCTTCTAGATTTTGATTCTTCAAATGATATTTATTAGGATTATTCTTAAAAATACACATAAATAAGGCCTATGGATGCTAAATGGGGCCAATTAAAGCATAAGAAATCCCAATTATTAATGAAAAACCTAGGAAAGTGTTAAAGTGTGTTACAACACTTTACAACACTTTGAAATAAGGCTTGGTAAATGCTAAAAAGAGGTTATTTAGGTGAAATACATTAACAAGACCCTAGAAAAGTGTGAAAGTGTGTTACAACACTTTACAAGACTTAGGTAAGGTACCATTTGAATCCTTTTAGTTCACAAGGGCCCAAGACCTAATGTGAATGTTTTATCCATATTACAACATTAAATCAAGACAATATTAAGCCAAAATCATAAGGAGGACCCAAACAAGTCAGAAAAAGTAGAAGAGTTACTTTTTTGGTGACCATGGTTTCCAAATGAAGCTACAACATGAAAAGGGAGGGGTACCCCCCAAAATGAAATCCCAAAATCACATAAGGGGTCCATGGATTCAAGGTCAGTAGATCTTTGCTACATTACTTTTAAAGAACTTAGAAACATCATCATTCACCAAATACTCATGGAATGGGAATAATGACACAAAGAGAGTGAATAAAAAGAAAATATTTTTTGTCAAATGGAAGATATCTAAATGTATCAATTCCTTTCATGATACCCTAAAGGAAAACACAAGAAAAAGAAAAGATAAAAGATAAGCTTTTGGGTCAACATGGAAGAGACATAAATGTATTGACACCTTATGTCATCCCCAAAAGGTAAACAAAAGACAAATAAAAGATAAAGGATAAGCTTTTGGGTCAACATGGAAGAGACCTAAATTTCTTGATGTCGTATGTCATCACCAAAAAGGAAACAAAAGACAATGAAAAATATAAATATTTATGAAATAGAGAAGAAGGTAGATACAAATAGAGGAATGTTATAAAGAGAGAGATAAATCAAACTAAATAGTATAGGGATATCACATTACACACATGTAATCACACACATAACATGAAAAAGGAAATAATACAAAATTCTAGTAGGGCACATACGAGTCAACCTATAGTAGGACATCCACATCCCAATCTTGTTCATTGTATATAGAAGGTAGACAACTAGCCAAAGGAGAAATAGCATGTGCCAAACTAAGGTCATCACCAAGTTCAACACTCTTCCTAGGAGAATTATTATTTAATCTCATAGAAGAGGAAAAAAATGTGTTCAATTCATTATGCACTTCTTCATAAATTTTAGCAACCACATCATCATCATCTAAACTAATCATAATAGGAGGTCGAATAATAATGTCTAGATAAGGATTTAGCTCCTATTGCGGTTGTGATATAGGATCTTTTTATGGAAAAGAAGGAGACTCATTATGTATTGCTTCAATCAAGTTTGGATGTTGATTTTCTTTGTTGTTATTTTTGTTTAACCTTCAAGCAAGAGCACAATGTCTACGCCAACACTCTCTAGTATTTCTATTTCTTGAGTATTCTTTTCAAGTTATCTTTGTGTAGGAGCGGGTTTATTGACCATAGGTTTTGTTTTCTATGCTAAGGGGAGGAAAGGAACCATGGGAGGTTGTTCAACCACTTTCACTTTAGCTTTGTAAACTTGTTTTATCTTAGGAGGCTTGATGGAATTTTTTTAGTTGTCTCTTTCTCTTTCTTAAGAAATAGGAAAAGTATCTATCATGGGTTGGTCTTGGTTGTTTGGAATTTCTTTAGGTTCAATCATGGTTTTGTCAAGGATAGGAGGTTCAATCGTAGGTTTAGGCATATTTTTAAGGGATATTTCTGCTATGCATTTCACCTTAAAGTTTTTTTTGGGATTTGAAAAAGAAGTCATCACTAGGTTTAATAGTTTGTATAGGCTCAGGAAAAGAGAAATCAAATGAAAAGATCCTAGGGAAGACACACGGTTAAAGCCACTATGGTGCACAGTAAAGATTTCATTGCCAAATGGAAACTTTAAATATTTATGCATGACCAATGGGATGTATTCTATGGAGCGTAGCCATGGATAAACAAGCTTCACATGGAGTTGATCCGACATTGGGATGATGGAGAATGAGACATCTAATTTTTTTTATATGATTTTTAAAGGAAGGGTGATTGATCCCATCATATGGCAAGAAAAAAATTATGCATTTTTATCCACGCTATTAGTTCATCATATGTTTCTTGATAGAGTTCATGAATAAGTAAGAATTATTTACTAATCACATTCTCTCCATAGATGGGAGCAATTAATATCGCATTATGGGCTTGTCATTAATTTGATCAGCTATGTAAAGAGGACCATTAGGTGCATTTCTAATTATATCTTTATATGAGAAAGTAATGTCAAGAGGATTTTTAGTGCAGCCCTTATGAGGTAGAACTTCAATCAATCCCACTATACTATCTGTAGGATTTTATTTAGTAGTATCCATGGGACCTTGTTCAATAGTATCCATGTTATCATCATTTGTTTCAACATTCATCACATCATTCTTCTTAGTTTCACTATCTTTGGTAAATGAAATGTTATGATTCAACATAGGATTGGTAAATATTGGAAATTTTTTGTTAGGAGGGGCAACAAGATTATTTCCTTCATCATTAACACCTCCAATTTGAAGTCACCCAAAATCAATGTGGTCTTGTACAAGATGTTTAAGTTGCTTACAATGTTATGTATAATGTCAATTTTGTTGGTGATAATGGAAAATAGGAATTCGATCTAAATTTCAGAGGTAAATTCTTATTAGGATCAGGTAAGGGAGGTAAGATAATCATCTTATGTTTTAGAATTTGTGACACTATGCTATGTAGGGTATTGAGTAAGGGAGTAAATTGTCTAGCCAAATCCCCAAATTTAAAAGGAGTTGTCTTCTTTACAACAACTAGTTGGGTATCAACATTTTGAGTTGGTTGAGTGGGGTTTATTTGAAGGAAGTCTTTATTTTATTTCCTAAAAGGTTGATAATTTTTTTGATTTATAGATTCAAACTTCTCAAGATGGATAAAGGTGGGTTTTGCTTCATGACTACTAACTAAGTTTTGATAATCATGAAGGGTAGTACACAAGTCTACAAAGGAAGGAAACTCCATCATGCCAAGATTATCTTGTATCTTAGTTTGCAATTTCTTAATCAAAATTCATTGAAGGTAAGGATTAGAAATATTTATGATAATTCTAGAATAAAGTACTAAGTAGTGCAAAATGAAATCAGTAACCTTTTCATCATCATTTTTCTTACATCTCATCAAATTGGCTAAGGTCATCTTAGGAGTCATGTAAACTTGGAAATGGCTAATAAAGATGCCAAAAATCTCATTTACTGAATGAGTTTAGTTGTTTGGTACTGAAGAAAACCATTCTAAGGTAGTATCTTTCAACGACCTAGGGAAAAACTTAGTCAAGAACTTATCCTCAAGGATAAAATAACTACATAAGGAGGTATAAGTAGAAACATGGTTATAAGGATCTCCTTTCCCCCATATTTCTGAAACCTAGGAATCTCTATACCTTGTGGTATCAATGTTTAGAATATCTCCAATGATAAGGGATTTATTTTTACATAGTATGTAGGTTTCCCATTTTGATTTTGGTTTATAGTGAAAATTTTCTTTTGAAGGGATGAAACATTTTGAAAATTTTAATTTATGATGGTGTCATTGGTTGTGTTTTTAGATGGAGTTGAATATGGTGGAGGTGTATATGTGTTCAAGGGGGAAGTGAATGAAATGCTTATAGGAGGTAAAGTGGTAGGAGATATGATGGGTGATTCCACAAAGTTAAAAACTACATCATTGTTGCATCAAGGTAGGAAAAACATTACTAGTAGGTTCCATAAATGTTGTAATTTGAGGGTTGGTATATGTAGGAATAGAGACAATGGTTGTGGGAGGAGGAATTTGAGTTCCTCCTTTACTTTGGACATTGTTTAAAGGTAGAGAACAACTAGTCATTGAGATAAGATGTTTTCCAAAAATCTAAGCTAGGTTACACAAAATTTCAACTCCTTCACTTTCAATCATGTGGTGTATGTTATCTATGGTAGGAATAGCAGTGTTGGAAATGTTTTCAATACTTAGTTAATGTTGTATGTTTACTAAGTCTTCATGGATTTGGATTATTTTTTCTCGATGAATACTAGTAACCATTGTATCAACACCCGTCAGGCTACTCAAAGGAAAAGAGTGGTTAAGGGTATGGTCTATACCTAGTAAACAAGTTTCAACACTAGGAGTGAAAGAGGTAGAGAACCCAAGATCCACGATTATTGTGCTATCACGAGATGACATGAGTTTCAATCTTCATCTCAATATTGTATTAGAAATAGTACACCAAGTTGTAAATCTCATGCAAAGGACAATCAATGAATGCAAGATAAATGATATTCTCTAATTTCAATTTAAATGAAATTAAGCTAGATGAAATGAAATGAATAAAATAGAAACTTTGTAAACTGAAATAGAACTTTAACAATAACAAACTAAAACACATTAAAAAGGTTTTTAATCATGTAAAATGTAGTTTCAGGTCTAACATAGGAATAAAATTCCTAGAGGGGTTTATGAGTCCTAGTTAGGGTTTTTGAAGGGTTTAAATTTGAAAAATAGTCCACACAAAATACCATAAAATCAAGAAAAACAACTTGTACTAGGACTAAATCACCCAAAGGGGTGTATGAGTTCTAGATTAGGGTTTGTGCACTAATTTCAGAAAATTTTGAGTGAATGTTAGGTTTTTTGGTTTGAATGTTATCTATACTAAGTGCAATTACATATTTTAGATGAAATTGAATGATGCAAGATACAAAAATGAAAACTATATGAACTTTCACTAATGCAAGATTTATAAAACCTAGATGAAAATTAACTAATGTAACACCTAATGCAAAGTTAATTTAAGCTAGATATAGGACTATGATCCAAACCAAGTCAGAAAACAAGGTTTCCAAAGGCTAGGCTCACCAAAATGAAACCTCAAAAATAGGGTTCCACCTTTTGGGAGATGGAACTAAAGGGGGATTAGGGTTTGTCCATCTATTTCACTCAAGTTTCATTAGAGGAAACCAATTACCCTCAACCAATTTGATTTATTAAGAGATGGACTTGGGGATTAGTATGGTTTCCTTAGTGTGATTAAAGACAAAAGGGGGTTTACTACCAAGCAAAGGATTGGAAAGAAGAAGATGCAAATGATATGTAAGCCTAATTATGCAACCTAAAATATAAACTTGAAAATTAGAATAATAAACAAAGAAAGGACATAGGGGAAATTGGAAAACTAAAGATGACTGAAACAAGGTCTATATTTGAACCATAGATTTGAAAGTGGTCTTTAGACTACTATTGCACTCTTATGGTTTTTGACATAAAAGGACAGAGATAGACCAACAAAATAAATGTGGTTCACTAAAATTATCAAATTTATGATGTGATTAAGCTAAATGGGATGATCTAAGTGCAAATAAATGAACTAATTGACTAATTATGAATGAAAAACCTAAGAAATGTGCAATTTTTGTAAACACAGTGATGTTTGCAAAAATCTTAAAAGAATGAACAGAAATGCAAATAAAGCTAAACAAAAAGCTATGTTTCAGATTATGTGTACCTGGTAAACTTAAGAGGACTGAAAAGAAATTTGGAAATTTGGAAAATCTAATTTTTGAGCTGACTAGGACTCATTCCCCACCCTGGGTGAATTACTCCTAGGACATGATTTTTTTCCTAGAAACTGGTTTCTACATACTAGGAGTTTGGATCTGCATCTTACTAAAAATTTCATTTCATGAGGGACTTACTCACCATCCATGGCAAATAAGTCCACTTTCTAATTTATGTAATTTCAAATCTCTTTTATGCACCTTGACACTTATACAACATTTTTTGATGGAAACGTGAATTGGGATCTTAGAAAGTTCCTGGAAAATAGCTCAAAATTGGTTTTCTAATGGGGGGTTTTCCTTGTTTAAACCCATAGTTGGGTAATCAAACCTTAAATAGAAAAAAATAAGCATAAAACCTTATCCTTATGTGTGTTAAAGACTAGGAAAGTCTAAGGTATGTTAAAACCCTATTATAATATGCTAGAATAAGAAATGCAAATGTGATTTGTGTGATGCAAGATATCAACCCTAAAAGTCTCACAACACATCAAGAATGGAGATGAATGACATGTAAATGGAATTTAAATGAAATGAAAACCTTAATCTAAAGATAGAGAAGAAATGGAAGATGGAATCACTTTGAAAAAATGTCTTTAGGTGTGATTTGATGGCTAGTTGCATCTCCTCAACCTAGATCTCTCCATGATTCACCATAGGCATTGACCATAAAATCTTTGCAATTTTTATTCTTGATCCAAGAAGTGAGCTTCAAGACCTGTAAAAACCCTAGTTTGCTGCCCTAAAGCTTCAACTTTGATAATGAAAATTGTTGTAGAAGACTTGACTTTTGAATTTTCTTTTGTGAAATGACTAAAAGATGTGTAAAATGACTTAAAATGAGTATTTATAAGCAACAAAATCTAATTTTACCATTATTTAGACCTAAGAGGCCAACATTCATCAAAAAATTAAGTTGAAATAATTGAATTCCTACTCAAAATTTAAATTTCCCTCAAAAGGGACTCATTCATCACCCTTGGTGAATTGGTTACACCAGAGGGGACTCATTCGCCCAAGGTGGTGAATGGTTCCCACTAATGGTTTTTGAAGGTGGGTTTTTGGGATATGAATGAATTAAGTGATTTTTGTCAGGTTTTAAGTTATTTCTCAGTTAAAACGAGCCTCTAGATAAAAAATAATGTGTCTTAGGGGCCTATAAATGTCATTTTGAAGAATGAATAGTGTAAGGGTACTCAAAATTAGGTCTAATTAGGCATGAAATTATCTCTTTTCTCAAGAGTGTCTAATTTTTTGCACCATATTTAGCCCCCACTTTAGCACCAATATGACTCTATGTGCATATGTAAGCTAAAGGACTCTAAAGAGTACACTTTATTATATAAATAGATACTCATTCAAAAGACGAGAGAACAAAGCCCCCAGTGTAGTTATCTACAAAAATGAAACATTAGGAACCACATCCTGCAACACACATTCATTAATTATCCAAAGATACTTTTATCTAACTCCTAGGAATCCAATTCAAGGGTAGATGTATGCCCCCCCTTGATTTTTCTTGCTTTACAAAGGTGGAATCAAGGTAGCAATCTAGCCACATGTGTTGAATAAGGAACATCCTATCATAGGGAATTTCCAAGTACCATGCCACATAATGATAGATGATTGACGATGTTGACTACAAAATCATGATTTGAACACATCAAACAACATCGAAAATGGATTTCCATAGCTCCCATTATGTTGTTTTGAAGAAAAGAGGCTCTATGAACTCTTTAAGATAAAATAACCCTAAGTTAATGCATAAGAGTAAAGGTGATGAAAATAGGTTAAAAGAAGTACAAGAGAGTAATTTTTCACTTACTATTGCATTTTACCTTCTTTTATCTTGAGAGTGATGAGTGAGACGAGAAAATTCTGAGTAGACGGGATTAAAGGCCTTTGCGATTGGATGAGCTTTGTGCGTAGGTGGCGTGTGGCAAGCTATATTATGAGGAAAGTTGTTTCTGCAACTTTCACCTTGTGATTTTGTAATATTTTAGTGATTTTTAATGCATGGATATGTTAATTTAGGATCTTTGGAAATAGTTCGCAAAGTGTCCCATTTGTTCGCAAAGTGTCTCATTTCTTTGCAAAGTGTCCCATTTCTCCATGAAGTGTCCTATTTCTTTGCGAAATGTCCTGAAAGGGTTCTAAAGTGTCTAAGGCCATTAGAAAAGAACACTAGATATAGTTTAGCACACTTTCATGATGAAATATGGAATAATTAAAGATATTAGATGGATTTTAAGAGCTTATTACTATGATTTTGATAGGTCCCTACCTAGTCATGACAGTGGCTAGGGGGGAGGCAACTTACTTTTATAAGATATCACACTCTAATGCTATCAATAGTAGAGACAAAGCATTTACAAATAGTAGGCATCTATTGGGCATATCTTATGCCACCTATGAGATACCATGATGCCATGCTTATGGCCCTATGTGAGAATTGGGGCATTGATACCTATACGTTTCATCTTCCTATCAGGGAGATGGCCATCACTCTCAAGGATGTACACCATATTCTTTGAGTTCCTATTTGGGTAGAGTGGGTATATTTCTAGGGGGATCATTCATTTTGTGAGAAGGAGTTGGGAATGTAGTATTTACTTGGTGGACCTATTCATGATGAGTGTGTGAGAGCATGAATGAAGATTCCCATGCTTCTATATTTGTGATCTCCCATTGTTAGGTGGATTATGATGAAAATAGTGGCCCTTGTTCTCAATCTTGATGGATGAATGACACACTTAGATGGAAGATTGGTACACTTGATTTGAGGGATGTATGAGCATAGGATAGTCTATGTTTGGGGTCACTACATTCTAGCACACCTATATTATGATATTATTCATTTTTGTTTTAAGAGATCAATAGTATGGTGCAATGCATGCTTCGCTAGGTATGGTGCCTCAAGCATATCACATGCACTAGGCCTACCAAATTCCCTTGTGCTATAGTTGTAGGATATCCACAAGCATTCGACTATCCTCTATGATGCCTGTGGTAGTACAAATATTTACACTTTTGGAGGGTGAGATTTGGCTGGCTAGAGGGAAATGAGATCTTATGGAGGCCTTATCTAATAACTCTATAGTGGCCAAATCCCATAGGGTAGATGAGGAGGATGCATATGGATAGATTTCTAACTGGGATGCATGACTATGTTGTATGACCTTCCTATTAAGGGTGAGTCATGTGACAGTTTGGGCAGGTGCAGACACCACCGAGGGAATACCCCTTCATTAGGTGATCAGTATGGAGTACCTGGAGGCCGGGTGATACTATTCAGCTTACTATAGATAATGTTCATAAGAGTGATTTCAATGATTTAGATCATGACTAACCACCAGTCTTCGATGTTGATGATGTTAGTAGCATAGATGAGCATGAGGAGTGGTGGTCAGTGACATGACTAGCTCTTGTGTTCCCCATGGATGTCCCTTTTGGTGATGTAGGACTAATACCAAATGAGGGAGATGAGCTAGAGGACAGAGTGGAGGATGTATGATATAGGATAGTAGACATATTTATTGATGTTATCGATGATGCATATAATTCAAAGGTAAATCCTAACTATGAGGACTAGGGTGTAGGAGAGGAGGATGAGGATGAGGAAGATTATGAGGAGGAGCCACCCTTGAGTGGAGGGGATGAGGTAGTGATTAAGGATCGGCACTAGCATAGAGAGTCCTCACACACTTATAGGACTAGATCATGTGTAGTAGCTACAATAGACATTGGTACCCTTAGTCAAGGAGAGGCTAGCACTTCCTCTTTGTCCCCTATAGAGGATGAGGTTGGTATCCCTTAGCTGACTAGAGACATAGGTTATGATATTTGATGGTATGCATGTACTTGAGTATTTATGCTTTGTTTATATGTATATATATATCATGATGATCTTTACTGATTATGTACCTTGTCTATCATGCAGGAGCAATGAGAGACTAATGAGAGTTCTATCATCAGGCTATCATAGAGATAGTGCCTTCATCCATCTATGAGGAGGAGATGGATCCTAACTACGTTCCCCCATTGATCATGGAGGAGGATGTAGATTCGCTTAGACCTTTCACAAGGATAGGGGAAGCGTATGAGAGCATGAGGAGATGACTTCGCCAAGATGAGAGTGTAGGAAAGTCATCACAAACCTCAGCAGAAGTTGAGAGACTACATGCATAGCTAGCACAACTATGAGTAGAGAGCAATCAGATGGAAGAGGAAAAGCTTGTAGTTTTTGGCCGAGTATAGGGTCTGGAGTATGCACTTAGAATTGGAAGTTTGCAGTCATGGTCACACATGACCATCTCACGATGTCCAAGGACTGGATCATGAGTTCTAGAGCCTGAGGGTTCTAATTCTCATACACCTTTGTGACTTTGTATATGATATTGAGACGTGCATAGAACCTTTGATATATATGTACATGCACAATTGATCTTGTTATGATTTTTCTTAATGTGTTTGAATGTTAAATGCAAAGTGATTAATTAAATAACTTATGATAAGATTATTTAATTAATGCATACATTATTTAACAAGATAAATGTGATCTAATGTAAAACATATGTAAGTTTCACTTTAGATACAATATTGATGATTGGAAGATAATATGTTGAATTAAATACACCTATAACTCATATAAGGATCTAACTTAACATAACATGAGGGTGAATAGTATGAAGCCTAAAGTAATTATAAAATGGACTTAAATAATTACCTTAGTGTTCAAGACAAACATAGTATTAGTTGTCTAGAATGAAGAAATGTGAAATCTATGTAGAATGACATCAAATAACTTTAAACAACAGTGCTTTAGCAGTCATACTATTCAAAGAGGTTAGATGTAATATCGACACAAATGTACGACATTAATAGGTTCCATGAGGGGTGTTTTTTCAAGCTCCTTTAAGACATAAGCTCTAGACCCATAACTAG